>JAWPHD010024201.1:0-19906 GCA_037043455.1 Cyrtodaria siliqua | reverse complement strand
ACAGGATAATAGCGAGGTTGTGAACACATATAACCTTTTTAAGTTAATCAGTGGGCCGTATCGCCAGCTGACCGTTCCAAGTCGGTAACCCTGTCTTCACCACTCTTTGTGTTGTGTATTGTCCTTGTCATTGTTTAATTTGCATTTTGTTGGTGGTTCAGTGCGGATCTAGGTACCATTGCATTTTGGCGCTTCGTTATCTGTAGGACAATATTTCTCATTTAAGGCATAATTATTTAACACGTCATGCCTCTATGATTAGATAAAGTTTGAAGTAGTTCGAAATCATAGACACACCTTGCCCCCCCCCCCCCCCCCCCCCCCCCCCCCCCCCCCCCCCCCCCCCCCCCCCCCCCATATTTTTAAACATACGATAGTATACAACTATTTAATTCCTTAGAAGTCAATGGTTATAAATATTTATCAGAGGTATTGACTACTGACCCGAGAAGGGCACTATTGCACCAGGCGGCGCTCGCGAGGATAAATAGTTCCCCCCCCCCCCCCCCCCCCCCATATTTTTAAACATACGATAGTATACAACTATTTAATTCCTTAGAAGTCAATGGTTATAAATATTTATCAGAGGTATTGACTACTGACCCGAGAAGGGTACTATTGCACCAGGCGGCGCTCGCGAGGATAAATAGTTCTAATTCATTGACTCCAACATGTCCAAAGCATTAAATAGTTGTTTCATTATATATCATAAAATATAAGGAATTAAATTAATCCGACAGACAACAGGAATTTGGTATATTTTATGGATAACATCAGTTGCGCACAGACGATATAATGATCAAGGTTAATATCAAAGGTTCCTGTTTAATAAAAGCACGTCAATGACACAGACGAACTATTGCGCGGTAAAAGTACTATTGCACGGTCACGTGATGCACTATTGAACAATTGGCATGTTGCCAATCCGTATGGTCAAAACTATTTAATCACACATGACTGATTCTAGACCAATGAAAAACTCTTATATGTTATGATATATAATAATTCACAATGACACATGCCAGTGCAAACGTATGATCTATGCAAACGAAACATTAATATTTTTGCTGAATATCTATGAAAGCACATTACCAACTATGTCATTTGAACATCAAATATACTTGCATGCATATGCAACCTGGAAATAAATAAAAGGTGTGATATAACTGGAGGCGTTAATTGGATTGTCTAAGGTTTAAAAGGTTTGATATAACTGGAGGCGTTAATTGGATTGTCTAAGGTTTAAAAGGTTTGATATAACTGGAGGCGTTAATTGGATTGTCTAAGGTTTAAAAGGTTTGATATAACTGGAGGCGTTAATTGGATTGTCTAAGGTTTAAAAGGTTTGATATAACTGGAGGCGTTAATTGGATTGTCTAAGGTTGATGGAGTTGTTAGAAGGTGTATTACTCATTAAAAAAGAAGAAATAAGCAGAATCTGTTCATGAGAGGTAATGTTAGGTGAAACAACCTCTGGCACACCTAGATTCATTAGTATCATATTTCACTGCATCCTCGTGTTCAAACCAATATTTAGTTGGTTTGAGATTACCCGCATAATTGAAACCATCCTATAAACAATAAAACGATTATACTGGTAATTGTTTCAAGATACCAGACTAATTACACGATAAAACATTATCTGCAAAAGTAAACATACGCTTTAAAATAAATCGGCATATCACGGAGTTGAAATGGACGAAAGAACCGATATGACTTGTTTACCAGCAAACTGGAGAAGAAAATAGTTACCGGTTATGTCATTAAGTGCATGTGTTAGTGTTAAGTAAGTAACAGAGCAGCAATTTTAGCTAAGTAACTAAATAAAGCTTAGGCAAAGGAATTACTGGTTGAATAGAATTGAAACGTCAAAAGCCAGCATGTTTAACGAATGTAAAACATGTAACTGATTTATCAATATATTTAACTGTTAGTGTGTTTTGCGATAAGTCGATAACACGTGCTTTTAAACTAATTTATGTTTACACAATGAAAATTACAGTCAATCAATTTATGGGAAATGATTGCTATCCTTAGGGACCAGGTGGTTCAAGTATTTGAAACAGATGCATAACGTTAATGGATCGATGTTACACATATTACATACACAATCTATTGGAATAGTGCATTAGTTAGACATACACTCCTACGAATGGATATCAGAACAAATACAAGCAAGGTATTACGCGAGCGTAAAATAGCTGCCGAGAAAAAATAACATTATATCTGGGCAGGAACTGGGAACAAAGTTTAACATAATAACAGATCAAGTCAAGTGTGTTAAAACAATATTTTTTTTTTTTTAAATTTTGTCACGAAGACGTAAACATGCCACGACCGTTTTTTTTTTACCAGACACTTTCTTCCCAATTTTTACCATCAGTTCTTCCTACCAAACATTCGAACTTGCGTTACATATTGATTACATATTCACCTTTGTAGCACGACATGCTAGAATTACACATCAGAACAGTAATACAATTGTTTACATGTAAACGAGCATGTACTTTAACGTGTGCATCACAACACAGACTGTTCACTGCTGCCATGATGTAATTATAAGATTGCGTTATCAAAACGAAAAACTCAAATAAACTGTTCATTGCTACCTTACCATGTGCAATTATGAAAACCATATAAGAATAATGACTGGTCTCTTTAGACATGTTCAAGAACTATACATTACCACGAATGCATATCAGAAACGAGAGAAACTATACATTACCACGAATGCATATCAGAAACGAGAGAAAATAGTCATTACCCGAATTGCCCATGTCGATGACTTTCTTATCTGCAGTCAACAAAGCTCAAGTTATGATCGATACTCTTGTATGCGATTATGGAATTAAGTAGCAACATATTTCTTATCTTTACGGTTATGTGCTCAGTTACAGTAGTGACATAATTAATTCGCCTTTGTTTGTACAGAGAGCCCACAATACGTACCTATACAATTAATATATGTGTTCAGTAGAAGTGATTTAATTTATTTACGTTTGCGCTGCGCGCTAGTATTCAGAGTGCTCACAATTTACATAATAAACATTGTCCATGCAAGTGAAAGGAAAAGTAAAGTTTGTTTTTATCTGTTTTAGAGGTTGCCATTTACGTATTTTTAATTCACATTAAATATTAACGTCTAATGCAAATGAACAACTGTTATTATTGTAAATGTTCGCAACTGAAATAAATCCGAAATGTGGAATTTTAACGAACACCCGCAGATATTATTAAAACTATTTAACCATTAATTGCAACTCAAATTATGCCAAAATGTGGAATTTTAACGAACATCATAGACATTATCAGCACTATTTAATCACACATTATTACAAATAAAATTCACCCGCTTATTTGAAGTATCCAACAGATGCCAACTGCCTGTACCACGTTATGGCGGTATGCGTATAAGAGAAAATGTATGCCATATCTGTATTGTACGCCTCTATAAATTAACAATAGTATTCTGAAATCAATGCAGCAACAGGCGGTAAACCTCACAATTGTGCAATTTGTGGTTAATATCTAGTGGTTGAAATATAATGGACAGGTGGATTAGTATGACTTAAAGTGAGAGATGATGCATGATGAAAGCCTGAAACGATATAAAATGCATCTATACCAACTTAAATTCAAACCTTTAATGACACCTCTCGGTATCTGAATGACAAATTGAGCATTCACAAATTTTTTTATGATTAATATTATCGATCTTCAACTCAACCTGTCAAAAAAGCTACATTTCTGGTATTGTCGCTTCTTTTTTTTGATTTACATCTCGCTATTGAAAATGGTGAAATAATTAGTCTATGACAAGAGAGATGATTTTCGTGTTGATATTGTTAATTATCACCACTTAGATGTTCCCTCAGCTTCTTCTTATGGGCTCTTTGTTTCTTAACCCTTTCATTTTTTTGGAGCTTATAGTCGTGTTAAAGACTTTAATATTCGTAATATTTGTGTATATAAGAAGCTATTCCAGCAGGGCTACTTTACCATAAACTTCGAAAAACCTTTGCAAAATTGTATTATCGTAACCCTGATATACTTCTAAAAATATAGAAGTAATTTAAGAACTCTTCTGTGACAAGGACTATCACAACCTTACTTCTATGGTGATGTGATTTACAAACTTCGTACGATCCTTGGTCATAGTCATTTTCATACAATCTTTATCAAAATAGGTTATGACCCTATCTTTTGCAACGTACTGCATGCTTAGTGGTTGACCCATTTACAGTTCGCCACTATTAGTCCGGTTGCCAAACCCCGTTTTTAACCATGACCTAAGATGATTGCACACACAATGTTGTTTTTTAATGGTTTAATATATTTAAGGTATGCTGATTCAGAATCTGAATGATGCCACATTGGCATCCTTGGGATGGCTGCCGTGACATTAAAATGCCAATAGTTTGGCTTCTGTAGGGTAAAACTGCCCATTTCTATCCCATATTTATCCGATTTTGTGGTTGTGTATATAAGAACCGTATTAATACGTTTTACTGGATCACTGATCAACTATCAATGAAAGCAGCTGTATCCTTGACCTGTTTAAACAGACACGAACTTTCTTACATGTTTTGTGTCCACATTATCCAAAGATATCATCTCAGTTACTAATTTATACTCTTAAAAATCCAAAATGAAAATAATGAATTAATTGATAAAGCCACAGGTCTTTCGGTACAAGTTTGTCGAACGTTACAGTGAGCTTCAACCACCATTTTCAAGGTTATATAAAAATTTGCAAAATCCAAGTCACATCCATCTTCCTCCAATAAAAATGATTTTTAACGAATTCTTCTTTTCAAGAATAATTCTGATATAGGGAATGGTCTACCCAATCCGTAGATCTGATCTATTCTACTTCCGGTTGCCCAGCTTCCTCCGCTCTAGAAATATAGTCCATCATTTCCTCAAATTCAATCACCTTACAGTCTGCTTTCGGACTGTTTCAGTGTTAAATAATGTTTTTTATTTCAAAATGTGCATTTATAAGCAAGATCTCATTTATTCCGCCACACGCGTATGAATATTTTGCCATATTTGTAATAGACTGCCGTCATTAAAATAGACTTGTTTGAGTGAACGAGACATGCGCCGTGGAGCAGTCTATATTTGTAATGGCTATTTAAAGATTATTAAAGATTATTTTGGGAAAATACCTATGACGTTACAGTCAACAAACCTTGAACTTACATAAGAAATCCGCCATTTTTAGCTCGACTATTCGAAGAATAAGAGAGCTTATGTAATCACCCCGGCGTCGGCGTCTGCGTCCCACATCAAGGTTTGCGTGTAAGCTGTGTTTACAAGTCTATATCTCTTACATTTCTTATCCTAGCACAACCAAATTTGGCCATGTGCTTCCTTATAGCATTATCTTAAGGGCTGCTTAAGTAATTTTGGTTCCTGTAACCCCTGGGCTCCCATGGAACCCAAATTCTGAAAGCTCCTAAAATGTGTCTGTTTTACATCAAATTTTGCGTGTAAGCTGTGTTTACAGGTCTATACCTCTTACATTTCTTGTCCTAGCTGAACTAAATTTTGGAATTGGTTTCCTTATAGTATGTTGTAAAGGGTTGGGTAAGTAATTTTGTCTTCTGCAAATTCTGGGCTCCAATGGAACCCAAATTGTGATGGCCCATGAAATGTGCAATAAAGGCAGATTTAGGTTTGCATGTAAGCATGTATATATCTATAATTGTGGTTTGGGATTTCTTTTAGCATTATGCATCTTATTCATACTTCATCCATATTGGGGCATGGGCTCCCTCCTACCCCCCAGCCCCCACTCCCACCCCGCCTCTCTACATGTTTTTTTTTTTTTTTACTTTTTTTTTTTTTACATGTTTCTGTGTAGTTTTAGTCAATTATTACATATATATGTTGCCCCCTCTCCACCACCCACCCCGCCTCTCACCCCCTCCCCACCACCCACTTGAAACTCTATTTTTTTTTTTACATATTTCTGTGTTGTTTTAGTCAATTCTTACACATAATTATATATTGCCACCTCTCCCCCACCCACCCCCGCCTCTCACACCCTCCCCCACATTTCTGTATTGCTTTTGTCAATTCTTACACATGTTGCACACTCCCCCTGCCTCCCCAGCTTTCCCGCCATCCACCCCAGCCCCCACCACACACTCGAAACTAGAATATATATATATTTTTTTTACATATTTCTGTGTTGTTTTGGTCAATTCTTACACATAGCTTCTTACACATATATGTTGCTCCCTCCCACCCCCACCACCTGCATTCCCCCCCCCCCCCACACACTTTTCTTTCCATATTTCTGTGTTGTTTTAGTCAATTCTTACACATAGCTGCACCCCTCCCCCACCCCTTCCCCACGGTCGAAACTGGAATATTTTTATTTAATGTTTATTGTCTTTTACATAATTATATCTGTGTTGTTTTGGTAAATTCTTACACATAGCTTCTTACACATATATGTTGCCCCCTCCATCCCACTCCTTGCCTCTCAAAACTCGATTTATTTTGTTTTTTTGTTTACATATTTCTGTGTTGTTTTTGTCAATTATTATACATAGCTATCTTGCCCACCAACCCATCCCCCCCCACTCGAAATATTTTTATTTTTATTTTGTTTTACCATATTTCTGTGTTGTTTCGGGCAATTCTTACATAGCTTCTTACACATATATGTTGCCCTCCCCACCCCCGCCTCTCCCCCATCCCCACTCAAAACTCGAACTTTATTTTATTTATTTTTTACATATTTTTGTGTTGTTTTGGTGAATTCTTACATAGCTTCTTACACATATATGTTGCCCTTATCACCCCCCACCCCCACCCCTCATCCCCATTCAAAACTCGATTTTTTTAAATTTATTTTTTTACATATTTCTGTGTAGTTTTGGTCAATTCTTACACATAGCTATGTTGCGATCCCAACTCCACCCCAAATTGTTTTAGCCTTGTTTTCTGATGGTATATACTAGCTATTTAATTTATTATTCTCTGAAAAATCGAATAGTCGAGCTGCGCTGTTCTCCGACAGCTCTTGTTGGTTTAGAACTGATAAGAATTTTAAAGGAGTTGCAGATGCTAAAAACATGGATTTTACCGTTAACATGTCGCTCAAAAAGGTTCTTGTGACAGAAAGAAGGATTAAATTAACTGATATGAACAAGAAATATACGACACAAAAAGGCTTATAGATACAGAGTTTTAAATGTGGAAAATTCGATGAATATTTTTCGGATGATACTAGTGTTCGGATAACATTTAAAGAGTCAACCAACGACGAGTGACCAGAAAGAACGCAATATTATGTAAGGAAGATACTTTCAATTTCAGGAATTATGATCATATGGATTAGGCGACTGACATTTTATACCTCCAATGAACAAAAAAAGAATATAAAACCTTGTGTTTGAAGAAAGAAGAAGAACTGACAGTTCATACCACAATGAACATACACAAAGACATTAAACCCTTAGATTGTAACTTTCAAAAATTGCAAGGAGTTCAACATACACAGGGTATGGCTCTCAGTTGTAGGCGTACGCCCTCGTTTGAGCATGCCCGACGGCATAACATTCCCTCCGACGTACAGGATGTCGCGCTATATGTCCTATATACAGTATAATTTAAATTAAGGTTTTACTGGAGTTAATCCGAGCCTTTTTTGACCGGTTCAAAGCCTTTTTTTATATTTTGATATTACATCTGTCTTTGTACGAAAAAGTCATATCAAATAAAGAAGAAAAGAAGAAAATAAAGAAGCTTTTTTTATGTCAGAGAAGGCTCGGATTATGCGGAAGTGTGTTTAAAACCACGGGATGTGACTCCTTCAGAAATCAAACCCAGGACCTCCGCAAGCGGTAACTCCAATGTTAATGTATTGTTGATTTTTAAAGAAATAATACTTCCTGATTTTTTTTCAATTTTATTCTGAACATTGCCAAATTTATGGTATGAATTCAGAGCACAAATTATGAACAATCGTAAAACAGTAAACTTACTTCATATTTCATTGACAAGAAACATTATGTACTGTCAATGTAAATAAATTAACCAACTGAAAACATGTATTTCAAAAGAACGCATTTTTCAAAAATTTTTTTTATGTAAATACAATGCCACTTTTTTCTGACACACGTAAATTCAATTGAAATATACCGATTTCCCACTATTAGTAGCACCTTCCCGAATAATAGCGCCCCCACTAATTTTAAGAAACATTACCTTCTTCGAAAATCCAAATACTCTTTAAAAAACACAAAACTTTTGTCTTTAATGCTAATGGATTTGATTACAGGGAGCTTTTTACTACGACACTGGCTTGGTCTATCACATAAATTAAACCTTATAGCGCTGTCATCAGTTTTACCAATTATGCTTCAATGATAACAGTCGGGTTAAGTTTTAGTCAGTGCCGGTGTCGTAGTAAAAGATCGTATTATAGTTAGTAATTTTATAGTAAACAATCGGTAAGATATCGGGAAATATTGAAATATTTGAACCATAATAAGAGCGTCCCTTTTGAACTTTGCGTAGCGCCCGGGTGCTACTAATAGGGGAAATACGGTATGTTTGTTATGTTACATTGCATACAGTTTAGTTCTAATATCCTGTAAAACAGGTTTTAATTGTACCAGCTCAACACATCACTGTGTTTCATCTCGGACATTTTGCGTGAAAAGTGTGTTGTTGTTTTTTCTGTTTTTTTACATCATAAAATGTCAACTGTTTTTAGTTTCATTGGTTCAATAGCAATATAAATCACTCTAAACACTCCGGAACGTTTCACAATGTTGTACCACACAGAGACAAAAATCAGTATATGATACTAATTGAAAAGAATTGATATATACATCTACATACAGAATTTGGTTTTAAACACAATTCAACATAAACTCTTCAGTGAATTTGGGAATGATAATTTTCCTGGTTTTCATGCATACGTGGATGTCGAATCACAAACATTAATAAAACCGTTTTCATTAAATTTTTGCACGATTCAACATTATTTACACATGCATAAAATCACGAAAATTAAATAATTATACATGTACATGAATTTTAATCATATTTTCAGAATTCTTTTTTAATTTACGCAATAGTTAATAATGCCACGCAGCATCAAGGTGATTCCTGGAACACATGACATCACGGTGGTTAAAAAAGACGCGTTAGATACACATGTTTATTCAAAGTATTTGTGTATTGTTATATATCCTAAAATGGAAATAGAATCATTTTAGAATTAGTCGTGGCATAAAAGTTATCTCAAATTTGTTTGTTTTTTGTATGAAATTTATGAAACTCGTGAAAATGTTTCCATTGTAACTCATCAGAGGCTTGTTTAATGAAAGATTCATTTAAACTTGTTTCATACATTCTATATGAAATGGTAATTCAATTGATATCCTCTGTGTTTTTATATCATGTGAATTTCTGGTTAGAAAGGGACTTGAACTTTCACGTTATGACACATTTCAACATTATTTCAGAACTTGCACTTTGAAAAGCGCAGTTGCTGAAACTGTAGCTAGAATTTGTGAGGCCATCCTTAAAAAACATTTGTTTGCTGTTTCCCCAATCCCGACCCAGGATTTTATAGGTGCGTAGGTGATTTTATTTTGCCAAAGACAGTAAAAACCTTAAGAAATGAAAGAAAAATATACTAAAGATAGTAAAAAAAACATGTTAAAGAATTGCTATAAAAAGTTTTGGGGAGGGCCCTTTTTCGTGGGTATGTAGGGAAACAGCAAGCCAACACTTTTTAGCTCTACTGGCCAAAGGCCATCAGAGCTTATGTGATGACGAGTTGTCCGGCATCCGTCCGTTAACTTTTGCCTTGTTAACACTCTAGGGCCTACATTATTAATCGAATCTTTAGGAAACTTTGCCAGTGTCTTTATATCAATGAAAGCTCTGACAAGTTCGAAAACCAGCCAGATCGGATTAATTTCACTGGAGTTATGGCCCTTGTTTTGCTAAAAAATACCATATTAAGCATTGTGAACACTCTAGCACCTTCATTTATTATTTGATCTTTACCAAACTTGCAAAGATTGTTAATATTAATGAAAGCTCGGATAAGAAAACCAGCCAAATCGGTTCAGTAACACCGGAGTTATAGCCCTTGTTTTTTCCTGAAAAATGCCATTTTCTGCCTTGTGAACACTAGCATTTGTGGGGCCTTTTTAACAGAGTACGTTTGATCGTAGGTGACACGCACATAATTGTTGAGTCATTTTATTTTTTGTATTAAAAGTACGAAGTGCCTGGCGTGGAAAATTGTCAAATAAACAATAATGTTTTTTCAACGGTTACATCGAATTACCCATTATATGTATTTAAAAGATTTACAGTGTACAAATTCAAGTTGCATTCTCAAACTTCCTGCGGTGTAGTGGAAACACCCATATCATTTATTGGTATGAGACCTTGGTTCGAATCCAGGCAGGTAGAAATTTACATCTAACTTTATTTGCTTGCACATTGTAAATTTTGTCGGTGGTAAAAAACAAAACAAAAACACTGAAATTAACAATATCTTTTTGAAAAAGGTGTCCATTCCTTTTCTCCATAGAACCATACATGATCATTTGTTTTGGTACCCAGCTGTTTATCGACAGAATTAAATCTATTGACCTCGGGGTTTTGTGTTCAGCCATGATACACGCTGCATTATTGCATATATATATATAATATATACGAAGAGAGTGAAAAAAACATAAATCATGGACATTGTCTCCCATATTTACTTACACTGTGCATGACAATTTTTAGCTCTACTGATCAGAGATCAGCAGAGCTTATGTCGTGGTGCGGTGTCCGTCATCCGTCCGTCTGACAGTCCGTCCGTAAACGTTTTATTGTAGCGACTACTCCTCTGAAACTACAAAATGGATTTTCATGAAACTTTACAGAAATGTTGCCCATGAAGTCTAGTTGATCCTAGCAAAAATTCATGTTGATGTGAAATCCAAGATGGCCGCCAAATCTAAAAATAGATTTTTAAAAAACAAGTTTGTAGCGACTACTTCTTGAAAACTCTAAGTGATATTGCTATGGAACTTTTTCTAAAATGATCAGCATGACATGATGTTGGTCCTTCTCGAAAACCATTTTGATTCCATGTTAAACATGGCTGTCAGCGGCCATCTTTGTTTAGATAGAGTTATCTAGTAATACCTTGTAGCGACTACTACTCTGTAACTACTCGACGGATTTTCATCAAACTTCTCAGGAATGTTGCTCTTGATGTTTAATTTTATCCTAGCAAAATTTTAGGTCGGCCAAAAATTCAAAATGGCCGCCATGGCTAAAAATAAATTTCACAGGAATGCTGCTCTAGCTATCAAAAACCTATCAGTAGAGCCTTAAGGTCATTGACCTCTGTTTTTTTTTTTTTTTTACACAATGTATATGCAATAGTACAGGGTTTATGTTGACAAACCTGCAGTAATGGTGTATTAGCTAATATTCTAATTTTGTAGGCAACTTATCCAACATATACATGTAAGCACCCAAAACAAAAACCTGTCCAGACATCATGCTTCCATTTTCTTCGGACAGCAGAATAATTTTCATAAACAATTAATACATGCTAGAGAATTCGTTACCAGTACTTGCAGGACTTTGATTAAAAATGAATTTGTCTCACAAGTTGTTAATTGCTGTATAGTGACTCTCACTAAAACGGTGATTATATGTGTAAGAGAGCTGTTTAATAATATTTAGTTTTATAAGGTTTGTTTATATTTGTAAATACTAAAACGGGAATCCTGTGGAAGAAACGAACACACAAGGGAAAGTCAGCACAGACTCAGTTGTATTGAGTATATACAAAAGAGGTAAAATCAGAGGTAATACCTTTCACAACCCTTAGCACCGGCGTCAGTGGTTTTCTAAAGCGGTATTTAATTTAAAGCCACACAGAATTCGGCCGTTTTCAAAGGTCCACTCTCATACTCTTTAATATGTATGACAAAAAAGTTCAAGGTTTACTCCATTTCTACTTGGAAAAACACTATTTTTAACATCATAGATACCTATATATAACTTCTATACGGCTAACCCCTCCCTACTTCCCCTAGACCTAGATTTTGATTTCGTAAATCCAGGAATTTCATAAGTTTGTTTTAGTTTCTGCTGATAAAGCAGCTAATAATATAATTATTGTTTGACGCCTCCATTACTTCAATGTTTTATCGCAGGAACTCGGGAGTACTAATTTGTATACTCCAATGCAATCTACTGAAGATAATGTTGTTTCGACGCATATCACTCAGTGCAAGATTTTCAAGGCTGGAATAGACGAACAGCAAAACAGACTTCCAACGATGTACTGGTTTCCCAAATAACCACATAAAGCCCGTTTTATTTCCAATTCTAGTTCTTGCACCACTAATAATATCTCCAAACTTTTAACATCTTGTCTTACTGCCGTTAAAGATCATGTTAAACAATATTATGATAAAGCTTATGAAAACTCTGGGATTAATTTATTTTGGTCTATTAAAAATTCAGGCGTAGTTCTTGATAAAATTTGCAATAAACGTAAAGCTTCATCTATAAATACATTTGATTTTTCTACATTATATACAACAACCTTATCAAAAACAAGCTTATTGCTCTCATTCAAAAAACGTTTGCTATGGAAAATACTACATATTTGGCCTGTAATAATATTAAAGAGTTTTTACTAACAGCAATTTGGATAATTACACTATGTGGACTTGCAATGAGGTTTGTGAATCACTTGTTTATCTATTAGATAATATTTTCGTCAGGTATGGAACTACCGTTTATAGACAAATTGTTAGTATCCCTATGGATATGAACTGTGCACCCCTTGTTGCAGATTTGTTTTTATATTGCTATGAAAGAGATTTCATCATTAGTGTTGGGTCTTTCACCAGATGCCCAGGCAGATGTTATTGAAGCCTTTACTGACACCTCTCGGTATCTGGATGACATATTGAACATTGACAACCCTTTATTTTCTACTATGGTCGATAATATATATCCTAAAGAACTTCAACTTAACAAAGCTAATATTTCTAATACTAACGTTTCTTTTCTCTAGTTTCTTATTGAAAATGGTGAAATAATTAGCAAAATCAATGACAAGAGAGATGATTTTAATTTTGATATTGTTAATTATTCCCATTTAGATGGGGATGTTCCCCGAGCAACTTCTAACGGTTTTTTTCTGAAGCTTGTACTCGAGTTGAGGACTTAAATATTCGTAATCTTTGTATAACTAAAAAGCAGATGCCAACTTAACAAAGCTAATATTTCCGATACTAACGCTTCTTTTCTCGATTTACATATCTCCATTGAAAATGGTGAAATAATTAGCATAATATATGACAAGCAAGAGAGATGATTTTAATTTTGATATTGTTAATTATCCCCATTTAGATGGGCATTTTCCCCGAGCAACTTCTTATGGGGTCTATGTGTCTCAACTTCTTCGTTTTTCTAAAGCTTGTACTCGAGTTGAGGACTTTAATATTCGTAATCTTTGTATAACTAAAAAGCTACTCAATCAGGGTTGCCTTTACCATAAACTTCGTAAAACCTTTGCAAAATGTTATTATCGTAACCCTGATCTTCTTTCTAAATATAAAAGTAAGTTAAGGACTCTTCTGCGAAAAGGACTATCACAACATGACTTCTATGGTGATGTGATTTATAAACTTCGAAAGATTCTTGGTCATGATCACTTTCACTCTATCTTTGTTAAACTTGTTAAAAAGTTTATCAAAAGAGGTTATGACCCTATCATTTTGCAACGTACTGCATGCTTGGTGGTGGAACATTTTACAGTTCGCCACTATGCTTTCCTCTTTAATTGTACGATGACCGGACAGGCTGTGGACCCTATGATGACGCCTACCTAAAGCCCATTAGGACGGTTTCGTTTGATGTTTGTCTATGATCTTTCTTGTCGTGCCCTTAATGGTTTATTGAGTACCTTCATTGTGGCTTTCTAGGCTATTGTTTTTTGTATTATATTTACACGAGCATATTTGTGTTTTACTTATATTGCCTATTGATGCTGCCTTGTTGGTTAGAGATTAGATCATGGTGGGGATTTTTTTAGTTTTAATGGGATGACAGTAGGGTAAGTGTGAGGTTTGGTGCACCCTAGAACCGGTTTAAACCCCCAGTTGCCTACTTTGCCACTGACCGTTCCAAGGCGGTAGCCTTATTGTCAACCCTTTTGTGTTTGTGATGTCGTTTGCTTTTAGTATTACTTTTGCCTTCTTGTTTGTCTGTTTGCGTGTTTGTTTCTGTGTTTTGACTAGAACTCAGTATTTAAAATGTCAATAGTACAGAAATGTAAGCCATCCCGAAGATGGTATGCATATGACGGTGAACATGCAACCTTCAATGAGATATATTCACACCACTCCACGGCCAACGGCGTATGGTCCCAGTTTCTCACAAAATACTTAAATGCCTTTAAACAATGGGCGAAATAAACAAAATGGAATTTAGTTGGGAGCAGAGGTTACGAAGACTGTATCAGTCAAAAGACTACATTTAAAGCTGACTACATTAAAAAGCAGACAACATATCCTAACGGTGATTAAACAATACTGAGAACCTTTAAAGGCTGGAGTAGTTGAATCACCTATTCAAAGTAAGAAAATGAAAGTATTTGAGAATGTACCAGAATGTATCTGTAAATAAATATCGATCTTAGCGATCT
This sequence comes from Cyrtodaria siliqua, assembly GCA_037043455.1. NCBI lineage: Eukaryota > Metazoa > Mollusca > Bivalvia > Adapedonta > Hiatellidae > Cyrtodaria > Cyrtodaria siliqua. The sequence continues at coordinate 5,190 of JAWPHD010024201.1, read as the reverse complement.
CCAAAGATCGGAATGAATAACAATTCTGATGATTATTCCGAACAAGCGCGCTTGCATTGTACCGTTGACAGTGTATATATCTGAAGTCACAAATGGAGTTGCCAGCAATGTACCAAAATACAAAGTACAAGCAAAAGTATAGTTTGGTAGGTAATTTACTTTAAATACTTCCTTATGGACTCCAATATTTAGAAGGTTGACCAAACAAAGCAAAAACATTACAGAAGTATTCAAATTGTGAAATTACTTCGCAATCGGAAACATGAAAAGTAATTAATTTTGTTTTGTTTTCTGCCAGAACATCATCAATGTTGTAATGTTATTCTTAGAAGGAGGGGAAAAGCAGACGACATTCTTGTGAAAAAAACACATACTCGACAACCCTTATGCTTCATTATTTTGTTGATTATCTCACGATGAAACATAAGTGTAAATAAAACTGCAAGGAAAAGCAAAAATAATCCACTTAATTTAAAATTATTTTGTTATCTGATTGATATAACTAGGAAAAACTAATGCAAGTAAACTTTTTCAGCAGTATGTCCGTTAGCACAAACTGCGCATATCTTTTTCAAAGTTCTATCGCCGCATCGGCGGTCTACTAGAGAAGTTCAACACCAACTTAAAATCATTTGTGCGGCTTAGAATATCACAACCTTTATTTTATCAAGATGTGATCTATACACTCGGGAGAAAAGGGGTATGATATATATAGTATTACATTATTTAAGTGTATCGTTCGCTAATTTCTCTGTATGTTAACTATGTACAAATACCCTAGAACCTGGTTTAAAAACCCAGAGGTCTTTTTGCTACTTTTCCGTTCCAAGGATGTAGCCCTATTGTCAACCCGTTTGTGTGTGTGATGTCACATGCTTTTTATTAACATTGCAATTGTTGTACGTGTTTTTGGTTGACTGCTTTCTGTGAAAGCTATATTTCCTGTTCGACATTTATACCTACTTTTATTGTTAGACACTTCCTTTGCTGGGATATACTTGTATATGCATTGCCTTGTCAGGTTTGGGAGCTAACGCCAGAATAATAGCGAAGTTGTGTCCGCATGACATCGACTTACTATAAAAGCAGAATCAAGAGAACATTTCTACTTTCTACGTTGTTGTTATACACTGCACTGTCTATAACATTGTATTTGAAGAGAAAGTTGACATTTTAGATATCACTACCTCATTAAATTAACTGAAAGTTGGCTAAACTGTTGTTGAATGTATGGAGATTTGATTAGCACTGTAGGTAAAGTGCGAAATGATTTTGAATTTGTAGTTATCAACACGCTAGTTTGTAGACAGGAATATGATGGTTTGTAGATGTGGAAACTCATATTTGGCCAATAAGTGATTTTACAAACGTATTCTCCGTGACACAGTGCGCTACCAGTCTGTGTTTTACATTTACACAATGCACGAGACTTTCAAGTGACCAATTCGACTTTACGACGTGGAAATCTGAATGTTATGTTATCAGGCGCTATATACGGAAAGAACTTGTATATATTTACTTTACTGACTTATATTTCATCAAAATACATTTGATGGATCAGTTCAGTTGTATTTCAATATGTTTCTTATAGATGTTGGCTTCAAAACTAATTTTAAAGCCGAAATACATATTTTGTCTGATTTGGTTTGTAGATTTATCGAAGCGAGTATATTTTCTTATATGGAAAATATTGACATTTAACTCGCATGTTCCTTATTTTCAAAGTGACAGTCGGTAAAAATAACTTGTTTTATTCATTTTATAACATATTAAATAAAATTGTCAGCGGATATAATGTATCGCTAAACCGTTTGCCCATTCCTCAGTCCATGTCCTGTCCGGTGGTTAATTTATGGTGGTAAAATGGTTACGTTCAACCATTTGCCCTACAAACTTCATATTTCATGGAAATATGTAAACTAAAACAATTAACGGTCGCCTCTATATCAATTATTTAAAATAGTGTTTATTAAAGTTCTGTGCTCATGGTTATTCATGGACATGTTCATGTTTTTTTTACGAGACACATTTAAATAAGACTACACACATATCTTCAGTAGTACATTAATTAAATACAGTAAAATTATATTTTATAGAAATTCGGCAATACTTAACTGATCACATTTTTGTTTTAAAATTGGTTGATGAAATAAAACAAATGTGTGCTTCATATGCAAGCTATAACTTCATTCATTATAATATATATATACTATGGTAATATACAGAAATAAATAATTAGGTGTAGCCTTACTGTATGTGAGTTTTTTCAATTTTTCCTTAATATTTTCAGATATGAATTTCTATGATTTGAACGGGTCCTCGGAAGACTAAGCCAATGCGTAGAAGACCTCTAAAAACAGAAACTCGAGCGTTTAACTGAAAACAGTGCAACGTTTTACTTATATTGCCTATTAATGCTGTCTTGTTGGGTGAAGAATAGTTCATGGCGGGGATTTTTTTATTTACACTGTCCCGTTTTATTGGGTTGGCGGTATAGTAAGCGTGAGGTTAGGTGCACCCTGTAACCTGGTTTAAACCCCCAGCGGCCTTTTTGCCACTGACCGGTCCAAGGCGGTAGCCCTATTGTCAACCCTTTTGTATTTGTGATGTCTTATTTATTTTTTTATTCATTTTTAAAGTTATTTTGTTTCTGTGTGTGTTTGCGGTTGACTGTCGTCCTTGAATGCTGCTTTTCCTGTTCGATTTTTATATCTATATTCGCAACCATACATAGCGCCAGCATTTCCAGGCAAAAGAATAAACATTTGCAAAAACATTTTGTCTAGTTCTTTCATTGGTTTTGAACCTGTGGTCTCCGAAATTATAACGTTGAAGTATAGGACTCATGTAGTGCTTTGCGTGATTTAACTATGCCCCACCACGAAAACGTGTTACCCTTGTCCGATCGTCTGGCCATGGGTACCTTCAGATGTTACATTCAAATTGTTGGTTAAGTCTATTTGACAGCAACCATGACAGCAAAATTTTCATACGAAAAGTATCTCAATGCGAATGACCTTGTCCTACTTTTGCACTTTGTTAATTTACATTTGTTAATCCACCTGGACATTGCTACAAGTGAACGCCGGCATTTAAGCTAACTGGTAGGCTATATTGCCTACTGATAGTTTTAAGGCGGTAACCCTTTCTCCACCGAATATTGTGTTGTGTGTTGTCAGCAACACTGCAGTTCTGCAGGTTAGAAGGTTCTAGGCCCATTCTCCATATTTTATCTTGATGTAAATGGAGGATGAGCCTGGCATGTCCATTCCTGTTGGGCGCCATATAACCTTTCACGTGTTGGTGCGCCTTAAAACCCAATTCAATGCCACTTTTCATATGTCAATTCATCTTGTGTGGTTGCCTGGGTAAAATACAACCACTGCAAATCCCGCTAGGGGCAGAGGGGTGTAGGACCCCACTTCATGTTCATTTTGTCATTGTTTATCATGCTCATTCAAGGTCTTCTTCATGACACCGCATATGCAAATGTGGAAACGTGGCTCCATCGTAAATGGAGTGTCTACAATAGAATTTGCAGCAACTCTGCTGTTCTACCGGTTATAAGGTTCTAGGCCCATTCTCCATATTTGTATCAAGATGTAAATGGAGGATGAGCCTGGCATGTTCATCCCTGTTTGGCCCATATAACTTTCTTGTGTTGGTGCGCCGTAAAACCCAATTCAATTCAATTCTTCATTGGACATTTGATTTGGATTATGGTACATGGCGAACCTATGGTCTATTGAGTTTGGGTGCTCCATCGTAAATGGAGTGTCTACAATAGAATTTGCATCAACTCTGCAGTTCTGCAGGTTATAAGGTTCTAGGCCTATTCTCCATATTTGTATCAAGATGTAAATGGAGGATGAGCCTGGCATGTTCATCCCTGTTTGGCACCATATAACCTTTCTTGTGTTAGTGCGCCGTAAAACCCAGTTCAATTCAATTCTTCATTGGATATTTAATTTGCTCATTTGATTTGGATTATGGTACATGGCAAACCTATGGTCTATTGAGTTTGGGTGCTTTGTTTTCTATGAATCATCTTTCTTCTCTTTTTTAAAACGTATTAAATACGTCCAAAATACGTGTTCACGTGCGTTATTATTCTTTACTAAACATCAATATTTAAACGAATTATTTTTCAGGAATTTTCAATATTTAAACGATATTATGTTTAAAACGTTCCCAGTGTGCACAATTATACGCGCGCGCAAACAATATCTATATATTTTCTAATGCATCATATATCATAATCACGGTACACCGGATATAGCTGCTAAAGTGATCAGAAATATGTTTTGCTGATCGACGTAAGTTTATTTCTATATTCTTGTGTTATTATATAGTACTAGTACAAACCAACGGTGGGAGCAAAAAGCTGAATGTTGCTGAAGTAAGCAGCAATATATGAAAAGTGTCATATATTTCGTAATTGTTTTAAATAATTAAAACAATGTGTCCTGATCACGTACGAACGATGCATGTTTGTGCCAATATTTTGTTATTGTTCCGCTTTTATGTATTTTATCGAAATTTTGAATCGGCAAATTTGTTCATATATCATATCAACTTTATCTATGTGAAAATGAGCATGTGTAGTTTTGAAACTTGATAATTGACGTCATATGTTGCGATGCACTTTACTGGGATAGCTATAAATCGTAAATCAGTGCACGGGGATTGATTTTTAGTGTACTGGGGATAAACATACATGATCGACCATGTATTGGATAGTATAATAAAAATGGGCGGATTTATCACGCAAAATTGTCTGCATATGAAGCAATACTAATTGTATAATCAAATCTTAGCGATTCCCTGCTGAATGTACAAGGTAACAGAGAGTCTAATGGTGCATTCGAAAGTAGACCGAATAACAAGTAGTTCCTTTGTTTCTCTTCTTTTTAAACGCTATATAAGTGTGAGATTGTAGATTTTGTATGATTCAATAAAACATCATAGATCAATTCTGGGCACCAGATTTGTTTATATAAATTGTGTAAATAGTAATGTTCATTATTCGACCTCCCCACCCTCACCTCCCCCCCACTTGCCGACTTTTTATTTTTTTCCCCCATTGGCCTCGCGTAGTTCTTTGGATAGAGGGTAATGTGACAAGTCGTGAAATAATTTAAGCTTGCTTAAGCATGCTTTAAAAACGGAAAAGCTCATATGAAACAAAGA
>JAWPHD010024200.1:0-19909 GCA_037043455.1 Cyrtodaria siliqua | reverse complement strand
TAAACATATTTATTCAGTTCTTACACATATATATTCAGTTCTTACACATATATATTCAGTTCTTACGCATATATATTCACTTCTTACGCATATATATTCAGTTCTTCGCATATATATTCAGTTCTTACGCATATATATTCAATTCTTACGCATATATATTCAGTTCTTACACATATATATTCAGTTCTTACACTTATATATTCAGTTCTTACGCATATATATTCAGTTCTTACGCATACATATTCATTTCTTACCCATATATATTCAGTTCTTACACATATATATTCCATTCTTACACATATATATTCCTTTCTTACGCATATATATTCAGTTCTTAAACATATATATTCAGTTCTTACACATATATATTCAGTTCTTAAACATATATATTCAGTTCTTACACATATATATTCCGTTCTTACACATATATATTCAGTTCTTACACATATATACTCCGTTCTTAGGCATATATATTTCGTTCTTACGCATATATATTCCATTCTTACGCATATATTCAGTACTTACGCATATATATTCAGTTCTAACGCATATATATTCAGTTCTTACTCATATATGTTCAGTTCTTACGAATATATATTCAGTTCTTACGCATATATATTCACTTCTTACGCATATATATTCACTTCTTACGCATATATATTCACTTCTTACGCATATATATTCAGTTCTTACGCATATATATTCCGTTCTTACGTATATATATTCCGTTATTACTCATATATTCAGTTCTTACGCATATATTCAGTTCTTACGCATATATATTCAGTTCTTACGCATATATATTCAGTTCTTACGCATACATATTCAGTTCTTACACATATATATTCCATTCTTACACATATATATTCCGTTCTTACGCATATATATTCCGTTCTTACGCATATATATTCCGTTCTTACGCGTATATATTCAGTTCTTAAACATATATATTCAGTTCTTACACATATATATTCAGTTCTTAAACATATATATTCAGTTCTTACACTTATATATTCAGTTCTTACGCATACATATTCAGATCTTACACATATATATTCCGTTCTTACGCTTATATATTCAGTTCTCACGCATATATAATCAGTTCTTACGCATATATATTCAGTAATTACGCATATATATTCAGTTCTTAAACATATATATTCAGTTCTTACACATATATATTCAGTTCTTACACATATATATTCAGTTCTTACGCATATATGTTCAGTTCTTACGCATATATATTCAGTTATTACGCATATATTCAGTTCTTACGCATATATATTCAGTTCTTAAACATATATATTCAGTTCTTACACATATATATTCAGTTCGAAAGCATATATATTCCGTTCTTACGCATATATATTCAGTTCTTAAACATATATATTGAGTTCTTACACATATATATTCAGTTCTTAAACATATATATTCAGTTCTTACACATATATATTCCGTTCTTACACATATATATTCAGTTCTTACACATATATACTCCGTTCTTAGGCATATATATTTCGTTCTTACGCATATATATTCCGTTCTTACGCATATATTCAGTTCTTACGCATATATATTCAGTTCTAACGCATATATATTCAGTTCTTACGCATATTTGTTCAGTTCTTACGCATATATGTTCAGTTCTTACGCATATATATTCACTTCTTACGCATATATATTCACTTCTTACGCATATATATTCAGTTCTTACGCATATATTCAGTTCTTACGCATATATATTCCGTTCTTACGTATATATATTCCGTTCTTACTCATATATTCAGTTCTTACGCATATATTCAGTTCTTACGCATATATATTCAGTTATTACGCATACATATTCAGCTCTTACGCATACATATTCCGTTCTTACGCATATATATTCCGTTCTTACGCATATATATTCCGTTCTTACGCATATATATTCAGTTCTTAAACATATATATTCAGTTCTTACACATATATATTCAGTTCTTAAACATATATATTCAGTTCTTCCACATATATATTCAGTTCTTACGCATACATATTCAGTTCTTACGCATATATATTCCGTTCTTAAGCATATATATTCAGTTCTTACGCATATATATTCAGTTCTTACGCATATATATTCAGTTCTTACGCATATATATTCCGTTCTTACACATATATATTCCGTTCTTACGCATATATAATCAGTTCTTACGCATATATATTCAGTTCTTACGCATACATATTCAGTTCTTACGCATACATATTCAGTTCTTACACATATATTTTCAGTTCTTACACATATATATTCCGTTCTTACGCATATATATTCCGTTCTTACGCATATATATTTCGTTCTTACGCATATATTCAGTTCTTACACATATATATTCAGTTCCTGTACATATATATTCCGTTCTTACGCATATATAATCATTTCTTACGCATATATATTCAGTTCTTACGCATACATATTCAGTTCTTACGCATACATATTCAGTTCTTACACATATATTTTCAGTTCTTACACATATATATTCCGTTCTTACGCATATATATTCCGTTCTTACGCATAGATATTTCGTTCTTACGCATATATTCAGTTCTTACACATATATATTCAGTTCCTATACATATATATTCCGTTCTTACGGATATATATTCAGTTCTTACGCATATATATTTAGTTCTTACGCATATATATTCCGTTCTTATGCATATATTTTCAGTTCTTACTCATATATATTCAGTTCTTACGCATATATGTTCAGTTCTTACGCATATATATTCAGTTATTACGCATATATTCAGTTCTTACGCATATATATTCAGTTCTTACGCATATATTCAGTTCTTACGCATATATATTCAGTTCTTACGCATATATATTCAGTTCTTACACATATATATTTAGTTCTTACGCATATATATTCAGTTCTTACACATATATATTCAGTTCTTACACATATATATTCCGTTCTTACACATATATATTCCGTTATTACGCATATATATTCAGCTCTTACGCATATATAATCAGTTCTTAAGCATATATATTAGGTTCTTACGCATACATATTCAGTTCTTACACATATATATTCAGTTCTTACACATATATATTCCGTTCTTACACATATATATTCCGTCATTACGCATATATATTCAGTTCTTACGCATATATATTCAGTTCTTACGCATATATATTCAGTTCTTATGGATATATATTCAGTTCTAACGCATATATATTCAGTTCTTACGCATATTTGTTCAGTTCTTACGCATATATGTTCAGTTCTTACGCATATATATTCACTTCTTACGCATATATATTCACTTCTTACGCATATATATTCAGTTCTTACGCATATATTCAGTTCTTACGCATATATATTCCGTTCTTACGTATATATATTCCGTTCTTACTCATATATTCAGTTCTTACGCATATATTCAGTTCTTACGCATATATATTCAGTTATTACGCATACATATTCAGCTCTTACGCATACATATTCCGTTCTTACGCATATATATTCCGTTCTTACGCATATATATTCCGTTCTTACGCATATATATTCAGTTCTTAAACATATATATTCAGTTCTTACACATATATATTCAGTTCTTAAACATATATATTCAGTTCTTCCACATATATATTCAGTTCTTACGCATACATATTCAGTTCTTACACATATATATTCCGTTCTTAAGCATATATATTCAGTTCTTACGCATATATATTCAGTTCTTACGCATATATATTCAGTTCTTACGCATATATATTCCGTTCTTACACATATATATTCCGTTCTTACGCATATATAATCAGTTCTTACGCATATATATTCAGTTCTTACGCATACATATTCAGTTCTTACGCATACATATTCAGTTCTTACACATATATTTTCAGTTCTTACACATATATATTCCGTTCTTACGCATATATATTCCGTTCTTACGCATATATATTTCGTTCTTACGCATATATTCAGTTCTTACACATATATATTCAGTTCCTGTACATATATATTCCGTTCTTACGCATATATAATCATTTCTTACGCATATATATTCAGTTCTTACGCATACATATTCAGTTCTTACGCATACATATTCAGTTCTTACACATATATTTTCAGTTCTTACACATATATATTCCGTTCTTACTCATATATATTCCGTTCTTACGCATAGATATTTCGTTCTTACGCATATATTCAGTTCTTACACATATATATTCAGTTCCTATACATATATATTCCGTTCTTACGGATATATATTCAGTTCTTACGCATATATATTTAGTTCTTACGCATATATATTCCGTTCTTATGCATACATTTTCAGTTCTTACTCATATATATTCAGTTCTTACGCATATATGTTCAGTTCTTACGCATATATATTCAGTTATTACGCATATATTCAGTTCTTACGCATATATATTCAGTTCTTACGCATATATTCAGTTCTTACGCATATATATTCAGTTCTTACGCATATATATTCAGTTCTTACACATATATATTTAGTTCTTACGCATATATATTCAGTTCTTACACATATATATTCAGTTCTTACACATATATATTCCGTTCTTACACATATATATTCCGTTATTACGCATATATATTCAGCTCTTACGCATATATAATCAGTTCTTAAGCATATATATTAGGTTCTTACGCATACATATTCAGTTCTTACACATATATATTCAGTTCTTACACATATATATTCCGTTCTTACACATATATATTCCGTCATTACGCATATATATTCAGTTCTTACGCATATATATTCAGTTCTTACGCATATATATTCAGTTCTTATGGATATATATTCAGTTCTTACGCATATATATTCAGTTCTTACACATATATATTCACTTCTTACGCATATATATTCCCTTCTTACTCATATATATTCACTTCTTACGCATATATAATCAGTTCTTACGCATATATATTCCGTTCTTACGCATATATATTGAGTTCTTACACATATATATTCAGTTCTTACACATATATATTCATTTGTTACGCATATATATTCACTTCTTACGCATATATATTCAGTTCTTACGCATACATATTCAGTTCTTACGCACATATATTCCGTTCTTACGCATATATATTCCGTTCTTACGCATATATATTCCGTTCTTACTCATATATATTCCGTTCTTACGCATACATATTCAGTTCTTACGCATATATATTCAGTTCTTACAAATATATATTTCGTTCTTACACTTATATATTCAGTTCTTACACATATATATTCCGTTCTGAAACATATATATTCCGTTCTTACGCATATATATTCCGTTTTTACGCATATATATTCAGTTCTTAAGCATATATATTCAGTTCTTACACATATATATTCAGGTCTTAAACATATATATTCAGTTCTTACAAATATATATTCAGTTCTTACACATATATATTCCGTTCTTACACATATATATTCAGTTCTTACACATATATACTCCGTTCTTAGGCATATATATTTCGTTCTTACGCATACATATTCCGTTCTTACGCATATATTCAGTTCTTACGCATATATATTCAGTTCTAACGCATATATATTCAGTTCTTACGCATATATGTTCAGTTCTTACGCATATATGTTCAGTTTTTAAGCATATATATTCACTTCTTACGCATATATATTCACTTCTTACGCATATATATTCAGTTCTTACGCATATATTCAGTTCTTACGCATATATATTCCATTCTTACGTATATATATTCCGTTCTTACTCATATATTCAGTTCTTACGCATATATATTCAGTTCTTACGCATACATATTCAGCTCTTACGCATACATATTCCGTTCTTACGCATATATATTCCGTTCTTACGCATTTATATTCCGTTCTTACGCATATATATTCAGTTCTTAAACATATATATTCAGTTCTTACACATATATATTCAGTTCTTAAACATATATATTCAGTTCTTCCACATATATATTCAGTTCTTACGCATACATATTCAGTTCTTACACATATATATTCCTTTCTTACGCATATATATTTAGTTCTTACGCATATATATTCAGTTCTTACACATATATATTCAATAATTACGCATATATATTCAGTTCTTAAACATATATATTCAGTTCTTACACATATATATTCAGTTCTTACACATATATATTCAGTTCTTACGCATATATATTCAGTTCTTACGCATATATATTCAGTTCTTATGCATATATTTTCAGTTGTTACACATATATATTCAGTTCTTACGCATATATGTTCATTTCTTACGGATATATATTCAGTTATTACGCATATTTTCAGTTCTTACGCATATATATTCATTTCTTACGCATATATTCAGTTCTTACGCATATATATTCCCGTCTTACGCATATATATTCAGTTCTTACGCATATATGTTCAGTACTTACGCATATATATTCAGTTCTTGCGAATATATATTTAGTTCTTACGCATATATATTCAGTTCTTACACATATATATTCAGTTCTTACGCATATATATTCAGTTCTTACACATTAATATTCAGTTCTTACACATATATATTCCGTTCTTACGCATAATTTTCCGTTATTACGCATATATATTCAGTTCTTACGCATATATATTCAGTTCTTACGCATACATATTCAGTTCTTACACATATATATTCAGTTCTTACACATATATATTCCGTTCTTACACATATATATTCCGTTCTTACGTATATATGCAGTTCTTACACATATATATATTCAGTTCTTAGACATATATATTCCGTTTTTACGGATATATATTCAGTTCTTACGCATATATGTTCAGTTCTCACGCATATATGTTCAGTTCTTACGCATATATATTTAGTTCTTACGCATATCTATTCAGTTCTTACGCATATATATTCACTTCTTACGCATATATATTCACTACTTACGCATATATATTCACTTCTTACGCATATATATTCAGTTCTTACACTTATATATTCTGTTCTTACGCATATATATTCACTTCTTACGCATATATATTCACTTCTTACGCATATGTATTCAGTTCTTACACATATATATTCAGTCCTTACACATATATATTCAGTTCTTACACATATATATTCCGTTATTAGGCATATGTATTCCGTTCTTACGCATATGTGTTCAGTTCTTACGCATATATATTCAGTTCTTACGCATATATATTCAGTTCTTACGCATATATATTCAGTTCTTACGCATATATGTTCAGTTCTTACGCATATATATTCAGTTCTTACGCTTATATGTTCAGTTCTTACGCATATATATTCAGTTATTACGCATATATTCAGTTCTTACACATATATATTCAGTTCTTACAAATATATATTCAGTTCTTACGCATATATATTCAGTTCTTACGCATATAATTCAGTTCTTACACATATATATTCCGTTCTTACACATATATATTCCGTTCTTACGCATATATAATCCGTTCTTACGCATATATTCAGTTCTTACACATATATATTCCTTTCTTACGCATATATATTCCGTTCTTACGCATATATATTTCGTTCTTACGCATATATTCAGTTCTTACACATATATATTCAGTTCTTAGACATATATATTCCGTTCTTACGGATATATATTCAGTTCTTACGCATATATATTTAGTTCTTACGCATATATATTCCGTTCTTACGCATATATATTCAATTCTTACGCATATATATTCCGTTCTTACGCACATATATTCACTTCTTACGCACATATATTCAGTTACAAAACTACACTTAAATGTCATTGCTTCACAGTTTTTGACGGACCCACCACACTATGTTTATTAAGACATACACGCCTTATCCGTTAACATATCTAAATCCAACGACATGTTATGAAGAATTAAATCCACGGTGGAATGAATGTTTTTCATGTAAGATCACTAGGTCATTCACTTGAACTTATATGGATTACACTTTAAACCGCTACATATATATATAATGGGCTGTTCTTTCTTTGAATTAAGGCCATTCCGTTTATGTGACAAAGTCGTGTTTTGGAGAAAATGACTAATCAGCAGGCAATTGTAAACCCAGATCAGGCGAGATACTCGCAGGCTGATCTGGGTTTACAATGGAGGGAAAGGTTTTATAGTTGGGCACCAGGGTTAAGGTTTAACAATATAAAATGTGTTATATCAAAATACATTTTCACCATAAAACTCTAGCCTCGTCACCCGTCCTGCTTCTGATTTCTTCGCTACGCTTTGCTCTTCAGAACAACAAAGGAGGTTGGCTTGGAACGGACTTAGTGCTGAGATTTTGTTTAAATTGATATTTATAAATAAGTATACAAGTCGAACAGGAAATGCAGCTTTCACAGAATACAATAAACCCAAAAAACACGCAAAACGATATACATGAATGGCAATGTTAATAAGGAATAAAGGCATATGAGAACATTCTTTTCATAGTTCATGTGTGTATTCGCTTGTTTTTTTTAGATAATTGTATATATATTAAACATAATAAAACTTGCATTAAACTTATGTAAATGCATTCACCGTCATTGATTCTTTCCTGAGTTAGCCAAACCACTAAGGTCATGTTGAAAACAATATTAATTTACTTATTATGTTCTAACGCCTTATATAACTATTTGCAACTTTGAATCGGAATGTAGTCCATATTGTTTAGCGACCCTCTATGAAATCTAATGAGCAACACTACCATTAAGTAAACTATACAATATAATGCAATTCATGAGTTTATAAATATGTATCGGAATAATTTACTTATTTTATATACATTATAAAGCATATAATGCCATTGTTAATCACGATCCCTGACTATACTGCTCAAGATTTCTAAGTAGCCACCTAAGAATCAATCTTATTAAAATCATACCCTTTTTCACGCTACGATACTCTACACTAAGGAACTAACAACACTGCATTGGAGGTCACGTCAGATTGACCTTACGATTAGCCAATCAGATTTCAGGCTGCAAAATCGCTCGGTATAGACTGCTTCTCTGTGCATTTCTCGTTTGAGTGAAACGCTGTGGAGCAGCCTACGTTCGGTATTGAAATAGACAATGTCCGTAACCTTACCCTTATAAAACACAAACTAATTGCGTTGACAAACATAACACACCAATCATTATTGAATATTTACTGAAAAAAACTGCAAGATTGTTTGAGGAATTCAATAGCGGTAGTACCAAACAAATATCTTCATTTTTATATATATTCATCTTGTTGAGAATTAATTCGTAAATTCTCCCTTGGTGAATTGTTTCCACTTGGTTCACTTTGTTACAAGACAATCCGTCCCTTTTAAAGATATAGTAGCAAAAGTTCACAAATTAAACAAATATCTTAAAACATCAATTATCATCTCAAATAAGATATAACGTGAACTGATTAACAATATTATAACATTATAACAAAATGCTAAAAAACATCTATGCATATTTTCTACCTGCGCTTCGTGCATATACGGTACCACGCCAAAGCCATGGGTCCATGTATGCTATTTCCTACCTGCACTTCGTGCACATACGACACCACACAAAGCCATGAGTTCATGTACGCGATTTCCTACCTGAACTTCGTGCATATACGGCACCACACCTAAGCCATGGGTCCATGTATGCGTTGTGCTTTCTGGTACCTCGGTGTCCATTACGAACCAATCACTCACATATCTTGGAGGTTGGAGACCATACACATCTAGAAATGACAAAGCAAATAAACGCGTGTGTGTAAGACAAACCATGTATACGATCAGTGCTTCACATTCAGCCTAAATTGCCATTTTGTGACGGTATACCAGTCTTTTAACGGTCGCCCATTTTGTTTAAAGGAAACGCGTTTGCATTTAAACACGATTTATGAAAGTTAAACGATATACTGTCGCAAAATCAAAAAGTCAATACTAGTTAACCCGTTTCTAATTTATTTTATAGATTTTGACAATATCACTCACAAATGCGTTGAAATAGAAATAAATGCCGTCACGTGTTGGACGGTTTTATGTCACATGACTGAATTAGCGAGTATTTACTAGTCGAAAAGTTTTGAACGTCAACACATCGAATTTTACGCACGTGCGTTAGAAGTAAATGATATATTATAATAAGAGAGAGATCGCTCACATGTCAAATTATCGGAGCCAATCAGATTGCAGATTGTTGCATTTGTTATATACTATGTAATACCGTAACAAACCAACTGGTTAGAGCGTCGTCTACTTTGTGTCTACAGAACCGAAGTTTTAGTGTTCGAGCCTTATATAAGGCAACACTTTTCAAATCATACAGTGTTAAGATATTTCAAAATATATAAGACGAAACTATTAGGAATAAACTAATTCGTTCCGAAAATTTGGCATTTGAGTACTCTAGAGAACAGGTTGCAAATATAATATCAGTATAATATCAGTATAATATCAGTATAATGTCAGTATAATATAGTATAATATCAGCATAATGTCGGTATAATATCAGTATTAATATCAGTTTAATATCAGTATAATATCAGTATTAATATTATTATAATATCAGTAATGTCAGTATTAATATCAGTATATTATCAGTATAATATCAGTACAATATCACTATAATATAATATCATAATTTATGTCATTATAATATCAGTATAATATCAGTATAATGTCAGTATAATACCAGTATAATTTCAGTATTAATATCAGTTTGATATCAGTATTAATAACAGTATAATATCAGTATAATATCATTATAAAATCAGTATGATATCAGTATTAATATCAGTATAATATCAGTATATTATCGGTGTAATATCGGTATAATAACGGTATAATATCGGTAAATTTATCGGTATAATATCGGTATAATATCGGCATAATATCAGCATAATATCAGCATAGTATCAGTATAATATCAGTAAAATATTAGCATAATATCAACATAATATCAGTGTAATATCAGTATAATATCAGTATAATATCAAAAACGTAAAGGAATTAACAATATACTGATATAAGTCCCTATTCTTTGTAAAAACACATACGTCTACTATTGCTCTTAATATATCAAGTGTACTAAATGAATACACTTTTGTGCTTCCACCAAAGCTTGTTCAATAGTATTTAAATTTTGATATATAGCCATCTATTTTAAATTTCTTATACTGTTTTTTAATTATTTTATGTATTACATCTAAAAAATATTCGAATGAATAGGTTCTTAAACTTTAAATGATTTTGATAAAATATGATAATTGTTTGTGACCTTTTTGTGTTATAGAACTATCACTAACATGTGTATATAAACCTTAACAACAATGCATAATGAAATACACAAAGTAACTTTAAAGGTAGATATACAAATAAGTATAAAAGTTGAACAGGAAATGCAGCTTTCACAGAACACAGTAAACCCAAAAACAGGCAAAAGGACAAACATGAATGGCAATGTTAACAAAGAATAAATGCATATGACGTCACGTACACAAAAAGGGTTGACAATAGAATAGGGCTACCGCCTTGGAACGGTCAGTGACAAAAAAGGCCAATGAGGGTTTAAACCATGTTCTAGGGTGCACCAAACCTCACACATACCCTACCGTCAACCCAATGTGTAAATAAAAAAATCCCCGCCATGAACTATTCTCTAACCAACAGGGCAACACTAATAGGAATTATAAGTAAAACACACATATGCTCGTGTATATATAAATACAAATAAAATAGCCTAGAAAGCCACAAAGAAGGTACTCAATGACTAGGCAGAAGCCAGAGTAACAAGAGAATAAACCTTGTGGGCACGACAAGACAAGATTGCAGACAAACATCAAACGTCACCGTCCTTTTGGGATTTAGGTAGACGTCATCATAGTGTCCACAGCATGTACCTGTTGTTGGTGGGATAGTGACCTTAAAAGAACTGACCTATTAGTTTATTCAACACGTGATCATGTTTATGTGAATGTGTAACCTTTTAGTTTATGCAACACGTGATCATGTTTATGTGAACTTGTAACCTATTAGTTTATTCAACATCTTGTTTATGTGTCCGCTCCGCTTACGTTTGTACGACATCAAGTTCTAAAATCAAAATGGGGTAGGTAAAAACGGTGTCTGACATTGGTAAAAAGTGTTAAGTTAAATTTAAAGTCCACAATCATTGAATGTTTATATAAAACAAAATTTAAAGTCAACAATGCTTGAACGTTTTTAATAAAAACATAATTTAAATCAACAATGACTGAAGGTTCATAATTGTTTATATAAAACAAAGTTGAAAGTCAACAATGCTTGAATGTTTATATTAAACTTACTTTAAATCAACAGTGACTGAATGTTTATATAAAACATCACTTAACATCAACAATGGTTGACTGTTTATATAAAACATCATTTAAAGTAAACAATACTTGAATGTTTATATTAAGCATAATTTAAAGGTGAACTAGTGCGTGTCTTTTGCGTATATATTCGGAAATATATAAATACATATATATATATATAATATACAATCTGTGCAAATCTTAAACTTATTGTTTGTCCCGTTTTCTCACAGTAGCCAATTTTATCTCATAGCGCACACGTTTCGAGTTTCGCCCTTTTTGAAGAAAGGTAAGTGTCAAGTGATCCTGTGACGTCATTGGTATCAAACGATTAGCGGTATCGCATTGAGTTGTATAGTATTGTCTATGTAGGATTACGTTTTATGGTACTTGTTAAAACTGCCGTGTGCAAAAAATGTTTGCATAAAGAAGGACAAGATAATAACCTAAGTTTCTTTTGTTTCCCTAATCGAGATAATGATATATTAAGATGTGAAGTGTGGGTAGACCGTTACCGAGGAAAATAGCCCGACTCGTCGAGAAAGTGGGAACCTACGAAATACGCGCGAGTTAGTAGCAAACATTTTGAGTTGACTTCGTGGGAAGTCCATCCTTTGGTTTCACTATCTTTGAATTTGGAGAACAAAAGGCCATGCAGATGAAAATCAACAGCGGTATCAACGATATTGATTATACAAATGAGAAGTGCATAACCCTGCCGTCTCCAAGCAAGTTGTGTTCGCCTATTCGACCGGCGTTGAGGAGGAAATTCATACATGAAGTAAGATTGAAATTTATGTTCAATTATCTTAGCACCGCATCGGGTATACGTATGATAAATTGAAGAAAGGTATAAAGTCTTAGATCTTTATATACACCGTGAATGTATAGCTGTTGAATTAGAAGCATGCGTCATTACTTGAATAAATGAAGAGTTGACGGCGCTATTGTGTGTGTACCAAGATAGTGCAGTGTTGCGGGTGACTTACTATCAGATTTCGATGAAAATAATGTCTACGTTGTTTTTTTGTTTGTTGTTGCTGTAAGTGTATAAATACGCTATTTTGTTAGATTAGTGAATAGTGTAATGAACCGCTAAACGTAACGAATGCCATGACACGATAGTCTTTACAAGTTCTCCATTTGCACCTGCACCGCGTTCGCCTTCATCATCAGTTGATGAATCCGATGTATTTTCGTCCTCAGACACGTATTCTGGCTCAAATCGTAAGGTTGCACATTGTGTAACCGTCTTATCACGGGCATTTCCTCTGACTCAGCATCATGATCGCTTAATTCTCACATTTTCACAAAAGGTATACTGTTTTGCGTTCAGTCCCAATGTAAACAAAAATAGTTTGTTCCCAATGGCGTCACTTCCGGTAATTTGCGAAAGAGTTTTTCCCCTTAGATTTTTAGCAATGCCTGTTCGCCTTTTCGATTTTTATCTTTAAAAAAATATTTTCATACATCAATGGCATAGTAAAAATCGTATTTATAATGATATTTAATACTTAAAAACATATCAAATGCGGATTTGTTGATTTAAGACCACGTTCTGCTTTAAATCAACACTTACTGAATGATTATATACAACTAAGTATGAAAGTCGAACAAACGGTACAGCTTTCACAGAACACAGTAAACCCCAAAACAAGCAAACACAATTTAAATTAACAATGCTTGAACTTTTTTTTTATAAAGAAATACAAAAAGATCGGACAGTGAAAGTAGCATTCAAGTTGGACAGTAAACCACAAAACACAGAAACAAACACGCAAACAGACAAACAAGAAGGCAATAGCAATATTAAATACAAAAGTCAACAAAACACAAAAAGGTTGACAATTTATATTAAGTGAACAATGACTGAATGTATATAAATGTTTATATAAAACAAAGTTGAAAGTCGACAATGATATATTACTGAATGATTATATATAAATAAGTATAAAAGGTCGAACAACGGTACAGCTTTCACAGAACACAGTAAACCCAAAAACACGCAAATATAATTTAAATCAACAATGCTTGAAAGTTTTTTTATAAAAGTAAACAATGGTTGAATGTTTATATAAAATATAGGCACACAAAGCAAACAACATTTAAAATCAGCAATAGCTATTGTCTATAAGACATAATTTTACGTCAAATAGGAGTACGTGAAATACATATTAATTTGCATTTTATAATATTTCTCACCTGAAATAAATATTCCAACGAAAATGAAACATAATTTCTCTTTTAATAAAACCATGTCGATAGTTCGGCGTAGAACTGCGGACTAGTCAGTCGGGTGTTCAACATGGAAATAAAACACCTGATGAATTATTGATATACAAAAGGGATTGGATTGGAGCAAACATATAAAACATTCGCAGAGCTTGACAGGTCAAGGTCATACATTACATGTCGTATGACGCTTCGATTTGTGTTTAGGTGGAAGATGTGAATATAAATATTTGCTTTATTTTTAATTTAATGCAATAGGCATTGTATTACTTTGAATATACAATGTGTGGTCTTTCTATGTGATTTAAATGTGTCGCTTTACATAAAACGATAAACACTAACACATACTAGCATACGCTCCCTAGTCAGCGAACGTATTTACCACTTCGTTTCAAATATGTAATTTCAAATATTACATAGTAATTTATAATCGATGCAAAGGAGAATAATACTAGCATAACAAATAACAGAATTTTGTGATTGCTACTTTTAACTATATGTGTTATTGGATTAAAAACTTCAGTCGAAACTACGTCGCAAATATCGGTAACCAATCGGAACTACAGTCAAACCTGGATTAAGAGACCGCTCAGGGGAAATATCAAAAGTGGTCTCTTAATACAGGTGGTCTCTTAAAACAGAGTCTAACAGTGTTCGATTGTTTATGTAATATTAAGAGAAATACTTGTACATGTATTAAAATTAATGCTTTTCATTGTAGGTATCTTGTATTATTTCATATTTATGGGGTATCTGGTAATGGAATAATAAACACTTATGCAACTAAGACAACTTTAATTTATGTTTTTAATGTTCTGAATATGTGTTTTACCGACACCTAACTCGTCTGCTATTTTACGCGCACTTTTCGATTTACTAAGTTCAATCACATTAATCCGCTCGTCTAACGTTACACTTTACGCTTCGATATGATTTCAATAATTTTATGTATTGTAATCAATTGTTAAAAATAGCGAGTAAATACATTATCGTTGCCAACACGTGATATAAACAAATTATTATGTTATACAATCCCTACTTCGTATAATTATAACTTCATCAATATAAATGAGGGCACTTGACAGTATTGACCAATCCCAAATCCGTATAAAATTAAATTTATGAATTTTAATGAACAATTCAACCTTTCAATATAACGCTCATTCGATTTTAATAATTGGTATTGCAATTTATTAATTGGTACTTATATTTGATATCTCCTACAGGGGATGATTACAAAGGCTAATTAGGTTATTGTTGAATTTATGTTTGATCTCGTTTCTGTGTGAATTACCGATAGCTAAACTGTTTTTGTTTTTTTCAGTTTGATTTTCTGAAGAAAGAAATTGCGGTCGCTAATTGATCATAAAATCGGTCTTTTGGTATGAAACATATGCGGTCGTTGGTCGCGTTAGACAGGTGGTCGCTTAATACAGTATCAATTAATAGAAAAACTCGTCGGGGGAATTCAAAGTGGTCGCTTACGGCAGGTGTGCGCTTAAACCAGGTGGTCGGATGACCAGGTTTGACTGTACATCGCAGTTATTCGCACTCAATCGGAACTACCTCTAAAATGTCCGTACTCAATTGTTTAGGGCTGTGTGGCGGCTGAAAAATGTCATCCCGACTACGAATAAATAGTGTTATTACATTATTTATGTCTAACTTCAAATGTTGATGTACATCTCACGTCATTTATGTTTCGACGTGAAATGCACCACGTTGTGGTATACAATATGTTGGACAAACAGGTCATCTTTAAAAGTTCGATTTCGTGATAATAAATTTAATGCAGGTAATCCTAAAAAGATTTAAAAACATACAACACTTTCGTCAGTCAGGCCATGCTTTTAGTAACGTTACTGCTCAACCGGATGAATATATAATTAATGACAATGATGATATTAAAAGATTTAAAATACAATCTATATATATTTCAGAAATCAAGTGGATTAAAAGTTTGCCGACACCATATCCACTCGGCCTTATTGACAAAATTTATCAACAAGAAAATATTTCAGAGGGTCCTAATATTGACATTTTTTCTATATTTTCTATTCGGAATCGCAACACTATGTCGCATTGTCGTAGGCGTAATGGTAACATCAAACATAAATCGCGTTTAACTATATCTGTCGCTGATTTACATACTGTTTTTAAACAGTCTGGAAAGCACTCTATGCTTTCACGTCTTACCTCTTAGTCCATCCCTTCACTTAAGTTGATCGACGAGGAAGCAGACAAAAAAAGTATTCGTACAGATCCTTTGTATAACACTGCTTCCATAATTCAAAGCTATACGCAATATTTTCTCCGACACCAAATTGACAGGGAGTCGGATCACATCAGGCCTTTTATAAAAACACTATATCTTAAGAAGGGTATTGATTTCATTGACATGTCAAGTATTTTTCGGTATAATCATGTTGTATGATTATATACTTTAATAATTCAAAACTTCAGAAAGTCCTGTAATGTGTTATAAGTATAAAAAAGCAATCAGAATATTATATTCAGCTGCAATCAAATAATTTCTGGCCTTGCTATAGTAAATAACACTCTGAAGGAATGTGAGTGTAATACTTCAACATTTTGTTAAGCTACAGCAGGTCATGTCATCACTGGTAATTGTGATATTGTAGATACACGTATTTGGTATCTGTTTTGTAAGCGTCCTAAGTATAGATTATCTTCTGTTATTGATGTTAATGCTTGTCGTTACCATATCGCCCAATTCAATGAGGCTTTTAGTATAAAATAATGTCGTAGAGAATATGCGGACCCAATTTCTCTCTCTACTTGGAAAAAAATAATTTGTTTTTATATTTGTATACACATATTAACTTTTATAATGCTAACCCCTCTTTATTCCTCCAAAACCTAGGTTTTCGTTTCGCAATTTAAAATCGGGAATTCATAATACATTTGATTTAGTTCCTGTTAAAGCAGCTAATAATGTAATTATTGTTTGACGCCTACATTACGTCAATGTTTTATCTCTGGAACTCAGTAGCACTTATTCGTATACCCCATTTCAATCTACTGAAAATGATGTTGTTTCCACACATATCACTCGGTGCACTATTTTTTAAGGCTGGGGTAGACGATAAGCAACAACAAACTGCAATCAATGTACTGGATTCCTAAATTACATAAAAATCCGTATACAACTCGCTTTATATTGAATTCTAGTGTAGGCACAATTAAAAACATCTACAAGCTGTTAACGTCTTACTACCGTTAAAGATCACGGTGAACAATCTTGTGCTAAAACTAATGGAAACTCTGTGGGGATTAATTTATTTTGGACTATTAAAAATGATGAGTCGTTCTGGATGAAATGTTCATCTATAAGCACGTATGTCTTCTCGAGACTATATACAACCTTACCATATCACCGTATCAAAGATAATATTGCTCTTAATATTCAAACTACTTTCCCTAGAGAAAACAACTACACTTTTGGCCTGCAATCATATTAAAGCGTTTTTTTACTAACACTAACGGCAGTTTATACAATTACACTGTGGACTTGCCAATACGTCTGTGAAGAACTCATTTTACTATTAGATAATATTTTCTTCAGACAAATTGTTGGTATCCCTATGGGTACGCACTGTGCACCTCTTGTCGCAGTCTTGTTCTTGTATTGCTATGAAAGGGGTTTGATGTTTAGTCTTTCATCCGATACTCAGGCAGTTATAATTGAAGCCTGTAATGACACCTCTCGATATTTGGATGACTCATCAACATAGTATAGGTTATTTAGAGCCGTCCCATATACAGTGGAAGGTGTATTATAACTTGTTGTTTGGGTAAAAAATGAATTGCATATTCTTTAACGGCTCAACAACACATTATAAGTTATTTAAAGAAGCCCCAGATAGAGGTTAATGTAGTTTTATAACATACTGAGTGGTGAAATAATGACTAAATAAGTAAATTGAATTAAACTGAAAATTGTTTAACGGCTCATCACCACATAATAGGACATTTCGAGCCGCCACAGAGCATAAAAATCAATTGATGTATATACCCCAAGAGAGCGTGCAAAGTGAAATTATAACGTATTGCATGGGTAAATAATGAACAAACATAAAAAATGAATTTTAATTGTATCTTGTTTAACACATTACAGGTTAATTAGAGTATCCCCAGAGCATTCACGTCGAATAAGGTTTATACCCCAGAGAGAGTGGCAAGTGGTATTATATCGTATTGAGTGGTGAGATAATGACTAAATAAGTAAATTGAATTGATAGGAATGTTGATTAACGGCTCATTAACACATACGTTATTTCGATCCACCCCAGAGAGAGAGAGAGAGAGAGAGAGAGAGAGAGAGAGAGAGAGAGAGAGAGAGAGAGAGAGAGAGAGACTACACTATAAGGTGTGAACGTATGGTCATAATCAAGAATCTCATCCTTAAGTGGATTGTCAGCTAAAACCGTTAATTAGCCCCACCCGACTAAACTAATGTGCCTGTGTGCATAGCTAAAATATGTATTTATTCAGATGTTGGTGGAAATTATTTCCTTTAGCGGTAAACCCTTTTTATCATTAAATAATGAGCTTTCGTGTATAACTTTCCCATGAGAGTCTTCTTTTAAATAAGTTTGTGAAGCACAATTACCATTGTCGCTTTAATCCTTGATACATTTACCATAATATTATGACATCACAGTAAATTGAGTAGCACAACGGGGTAAGAACCACATATCACATAACTTTCCGCGGTATCCCATTAGGCGGTTAATGACTATTAAGTAATGACACTGATAAGAGTCAAAACATTTGCATATTGAAATTCATACTGCACACAATTATATTTGGCAGGATTTAGATTCCCTTTGAAAGGGAAATAGGTTGTATCTCGGTTAACACTCCCCAGGACCCACACTACTCTTATACACACACGCCACACTTGTATCAACTTAAAACTGAATAACTCATACGTTTACAACTTATCGATTAATTATTTCAATGTACATTTATTTGCGTAATATATTTGGGTCTATATTGCATTTATACTATCTAGAAATATATTCCGATATGACAGAAGCATTGTTACCTGCCCACCCCTCTCATACACGCACACATCCATGTGTAATAGTGTAATAACAAAATCGTACGTGTTACTTCCCGTGCCGTATTACAATTATAGATAGTACGGTAAATGAATAAAGGATTAAAGGCAAAGCGGTCATTGTGCTCCACAAACTTACTTAAATGCAAGTCTCTCATGAGAATGTTACATTCGAAAGCCCAGTATTTAATAATAAATATGTTTACCTTAATGGATATAGCTTCGACCAAAATATGAACAAATGCATGTTTTATTTATGCACACTGGCACATTAGTTTAGTCGGATGG
>JAWPHD010024199.1:0-19911 GCA_037043455.1 Cyrtodaria siliqua | reverse complement strand
GTTTGTGGTTTAACACATTTAAAATGCACAAATGCCATGATTCAACAATTAAATTACAAGAGACAATGAATATCCAGCATATTCATTTTTTATATACACGTCTAGAAAATAAGATAATACATGTTAATCTTTATTATGCAAGATCGACCTAATATGACCGGACAACAGTTCGGTTAGAAAATACCACAATCGATTTGAGATAGCTGTATAGAAATGGAGTAATTGGTATTTTTTGTGATTTCAAACTATCTAAAACTGTAATTGTTTCTGATTCTTTTGTTTTGTATGACAAAATGCAATGTGACATTACATTATATTCAGATTACCATTACTATATATCACACATTATTTTTGTTTTATAACCTTTTAACTTCAATATTTGCATGATGACTTATTATTCCATTGAATTATTAAAGTTTGCGCAAAAAGGACTTGAATGGACAAAATCATAAAACAAACACATTATATTTCGAGACTAAACTAGCTCTCATTTATTCACTATTATACAGTGTAATGTGCGTGAGCAGACGAGTAATTTACAGAGTGGTATAAAATATAAATGGAGCGCTGATTGTAGGACTACTTTCCGCTCTGGACTTATAGCACAGCTACCGATTTTAAATGATTTAACTAGGGATATTGATTTGAGTGATCGCTCATCTATCAATAATCTAGTTAATGATTTTACTCAAATTCTGCGTGATGTGGCGGATCCTTTATTTGCAAAAAAGGTACAAAATAATCACAGTTGTTCTTTTACTGATGTTTCAGTAAGTGAAAGAGCGGAGTGGTTTGACAATGAGTGTCTTCATTATAAAACCGTATAATTAGAATCCATGCGTATTTTCAATAGATTTAAATCTACGAGTAATAGAGAAAGATTGTGTGTAAGTAAGAAGGAGTATAAAGACATACGTCGTAAAAAGAAAAGAATTTTTGAAAATAAGAATTTAATCCAAATTGAGAATTTAAGAAAAAGTAAGCCAAAGGAATTTTGGAAATTCTTTAAAAGCAAAACATTAAAACACAACAGTTCACTATCTTTAGAACAGTTTCATGAATATTTTTCTAGACTAGGTGATGATATTTTTCAGTGTGAAAATGAAGAGGCGGAGTCTTTTTGTAATAGTCACAATTTTGATGATGACGATTGTAGCTTTGAAGAGTTAGATGTTCCAATAACATGTCAGGAGGTTTTACAAGCTGTAAAAAAAATTAAAAGCTGGTAAATCAACAGGACGTGATTGTATTTTAAATGAATATTTTATAGAAAGTATATATATGTATTTTGGGGTTTCTGTTGTAATTTTTTTTTTACCTCGAATTGCAGCAGAACGACCCCAAAATAAACACATGAAATGGTGATTTTACTTGATTTATTAAAACTTTTTTAAAATAGGGGTAGTGAAGATTGCAAGTTTATTTTTTTTTAAATAAATCATCATGAAATGGTGATTTTACTTGATTTATTAAAACTTTTTCAAAATGGGGGTAGTGAAGATTGCAAGTTTATTTTTTTTATAAGTTGTCAAAATTATAAAAAAATTGCTTTTTTTGTAATATGATTATAAAATGTTTCTTTAATACAAAACAAATTTGTTGATTTGTTATCAAAATTACACCCAAATCAACGAATAAACACGAATATAATAAAATATGATTTTTTACTAGAAAATCAAATTTCTATATGTTTCAGCCTATTACATTCAACAATATACGGCTTTACTACTTCCCAGTATCTATGTCTTAATCTAACTATATGAGCACCACAACCAACACAAATTTGATATTTTGCACTTGTACCTTTTCCACATTTTAGACATGGTACAACTTTACTTTGCTTTATTCTGAATTTATGCAAACTGCAGTAGTTTGAATCTTTTGTTGGTTTATTTTTACAAGGTTCGTGATCTCCAACTTTAAGAAATTGGCAAATGTTTTCAATTTTCTTAGTGTTTTCCATTTTCTTTTCTTGTTATAATAAATATTTTTTTGTTTTAAAGAAAAAAAATTAATATGATATATATTACAAAAATGAGTACCGAAGACGTTCACTACATTTTACAATTACACCGGGAAGGAGTAATTAATAATGATCAGCTTAGAAAGGGGCTAGATGCTCTTAAAGAAGTTCCAAAGGAAACTCCAAAAGAGGTTAATTCTCAAACATTAGAAAATTTACTCAAGAGACGACGTGCTAAGAAACAACGTAAACGAGAAAAGCAGAAATATGATAAATTGCAAGATGAACAAAAGCAAAAATATGCTAAATTACGAGACAATGTTATAAATGAACTGAAAGAGCTTAATGATAGAAAATCTAAAGAAGAATTAAAACTGGTTGACAAACCAATGTGTGGCTATTTTAAAGCATACGAAATATCTGCCGAGAAATACAAAGACCCTCAAAAACTATTCCGTGATAAGAAATCCATTATCACAAAACAAATAAGCAAAGAGCTGACAAAGATGAATGGATTAAAGTTTCAATTAGGTCTTACTGTAAATTTATTCAAAGATGATGGTGATACCAAAAAATACACCACAGCAGTATTACACAGTGAACAAAATGCAATTTTAACCTCTGACAAAATAAATGAGTTTTACGATGAATCATCTGCTTATATACAAGAGAGCCTTGAAAGATTTACAAACACAGCATCTGGATTGGAGATTGATCACTGTGTTACGTTTTACTTAAATTTTGCAAAGTATGAACCATTAAAAGGTTCTTCATATATTCCTTTGCCTAAAGTAGTATCTGATAAAAAAGCAATAATTAATGTCAATAATGAAGATAATAAGTGCTTGGAAGTGGCATTGGTTTCTGCTTTGTGGCCTAATAAAAATAATCCAACTAGGATATCTAGTTATAAAAAGCACATGGGTAAGTTGAATATGGATGGTATTGATTTTCCCACTCCAATTTCTCAAATTTCCAAAGTAGAGAAACAAAACAACCTTGCTATTAATGTTTATGCATATATCATAACAGAAAAAAATAAAAAGGTATCTGTTTTTCCATATAAAATATCAGAACAACCAAAAGATATTGAACGAATTAATTTGATCTTAATATCTGAAGACACTGAAGTTGAATCAGAAAACGAAGACGATCCAAATAATGAAGAAGGAATTATAGATGACAACTATAACCCTGATGATTATTCCAACGAACCAAAAAAATTAACAACAAAATATCACTATAGCTGGATTAAAAATCTGAATAGACTACTCTGGGACCAAAACAAACACCATGGTCAAACTTACTTTTGCGATCGTTGCCTTCACGGCTATTCTGGACAAGGACTACTTACAAAACACAAAGAAGACTGTGATGGTATTAACAAAAATTCTTGCAGAATAGAAATGCCAAAAGAAGGTAAAAATACTGTAAAATTTAAAAATCATCAAAATCAGATGTCTGTGCCTTATGCAATATATGCTGATTTTGAAAGTATAGTCAAACCAGAATCAATTAAATTTGGAAAGAAATCTGAAATTACAAGTGTGCACGAAGCTTGTGGATTTGGTTATCAAGTTGTCAGATATGATGGAAAAGCTGAAGAACCTGTTATTTACAGAGGTGAAGATACTGTTGAAAAGTTTTTAAATCACTTAGAATGTGAGAAGAGCAACATTAATAAAATATTTGCTCACCCAAAACCATTAATCATGACAAAACAAAATGAGGAAGATTATGAAAAAGCAACACAATGTTGGATATGCGAGAATGAAATAGGTAGGAAATGCGGTAAAAACGGCAAAGTAAGAGACCACTGTCATTTTACAGGTGAATATAGAGGTGCAGCACACAAAAACTGTAACCTGAAACTAAAAATTAAACCAAATAAAACAATCATTCCTGTTATATTTCACAACCTCAAAGGATATGATAGTCATCTTATAATGCAAAAAATACATAAAATGACAGGTAATATTACATGCATTCCAAACAACGCTGAAAAGTGTATTTCATTTAGTGTCGGACAACTTAGATTTTTAGACAGTTTACAATTTATAAATTCGTCTCTGGAAAAATTGGTTAAAGCAACAGACAAATCTGATTTCAAAATTACCAAAAATCAGTTTGGAGAACAAACAGATTTACTTTTACGAAAAGGTGTTTATCCATACGAATATATGGACAGTATGGAAAGATTTAAGGAAACGCAATTACCACCTATAGAAAAGTTTTACAGTAGTCTCTCAGATGAAAGTATAAGTCCTGAAGATTACGAATATGCTCAAAAAATATGGAAAAAGTTTAACTGTAAAACTCTTGGAGACTATCATGATTTATATCTAAAAACTGATGTAACTCTGTTAGCAGATGTGTTTCAAACTTTTAGAAAAACATGTATGAATGCATACAAACTTGATGCTTTACATTACTACACAGCACCTGGATTATTTTATGATGCTTTACTTAAACATTCAAAAATAGAATTGGAACTTTTGACAGACATTGACATGCACTTATTTATAGAAAAAGGAATGCGTGGTGGAATTAGTAATGTATCAAAACGATATGCCAAAGCAAACAATCCACATGTAGTTGATTATAACCCTAACAAGGAAAACAGCTTTTTAATGTATTTTGATAAAAACAACCTTTATGGAGAGGCTATGTGTGAACCACTTCCGTATTCTGGCTTTAAGTGGGGGGAATCAGGAAAGTTGCCATAGTCAAAAGAAGGAAAAGGATATTTTGCAGAAGTTGATTTGGAATATTCTAAAGAACTTCATGAATCTCATAATGACTATCCACTTGCACCGGAAAGATTAGCAGTGAAAAAAGAATGGTTGTCTGAATACCAAACAGACTTGTTAGAAAATAATGGCATGATAAATACAGAACAACTAGTTCCTAATCTTATGGACAAAGAAAAATATGTGATACATCACAAAACCCTGGAACTGTATTTATCTTTGGGTATGAAACTAAAGAAAGTACACAGAGTAATAGAATTTAATGAAAAACCATGGATGGCATCATACATAAATCTAAACACAGAACTTAGGAAAAAAGCTAAATCACCCTTTGAAAAAGATTTTTACAAACTTGCGAACAACTCTGTGTTTGGCAAAACAATGGAAAATCTACGCAAGCGGACAGATATAAAACTAGTCAGAACTGACGGCTCTGAAAATGAAAAAATAAGAAAAATAATAGCCAAACCCAACTTTAACAGGCGTATAAAATTTTCAGATGAATTATCAGCAGTACATGTAAACAAAACAAAATTAACATTGAACAAACCAATTTATGTTGGAATGGCAGTATTGGATTTATCAAAGTACCATATGTATGATTGGTACTATAATACTCTAAAGAAAAAATATGGGGATAAATGTATTTTATTATACACAGACACTGACAGCTTGCTGGTACTTATCATAACAGATGATGCATACAAAGACATGGCTGAAATGAAAGATGAGTATGACTTGAGTGATTATCCTCAAAATCACCCAATGCATGATGATACAAACAAAAAAGTATTGGGTAAAATGAAAGACGAATGTAATGGTGTTGCTATAGCTGAGTATGTTGGATTAAGACCCAAGCTATATTCTATTTTGAGAGCGGATGAACAACTTATTAAAAAAGCAAAGGGTGTTAAAACTTATGTAGTCAAAAAACAAATAAATTTTGAAAACTACAAGGATGCACTTTTTAACAAGAAAAAATACACCCATGAAATGAATATGATGCGATCAATGAAGCATCAAATATTTGGCATAACAGTAAACAAAGTTACATTATCACCATTTTACTCAAAAAGATACATTCGAGAAGATGGAATTACAACTGATGCATATGGTTTCTATAAAAACTTATGAATTTGAGTATCAGCAGGAACAATAAGTAATTCTTTTTTGACAAATCCTCTCTGTGGCGCTGGTGCTTTCAAATAATAAACTCTTATACCTTGCGTCACCATATAACTTTTAATCTTGTGAATATCTACACTCCACATTGGATCAGTTGCTCTGCGTCTTCCACCTTCTTGTTCCCCGGGTTGATATAAATATCTCACACTTGCATTCATACAGATAGGATCATCTTTTAATATTTTCGTTTCAACAGGAGGAGGCTTTTTTGTCTCCGCATTTATGGCTTTA
The DNA here is from genome assembly GCA_037043455.1 of Cyrtodaria siliqua. Classification (NCBI taxonomy): domain Eukaryota; kingdom Metazoa; phylum Mollusca; class Bivalvia; order Adapedonta; family Hiatellidae; genus Cyrtodaria; species Cyrtodaria siliqua. The sequence goes on along the minus strand of JAWPHD010024199.1, from coordinate 13,782 downwards.
ACAACTTCTGGTAATCTCTTTACCCATTCTCTATTACGTTTTTGCGAATCTATTTCCTTAGCATACTGATAGCCAAACAATCTTTCAGCTAATGTTCTGTTAAATCTTTCCACTAAAGCTTGGTCTCTGTGTATTTCTGTTCTGCCCCGTCTGATATTTACTTTGTGTTTTACCATCAACTGTGATACTGCACCCATAAATTCTCTGCCTGGATCCACTTGTAATAATTTTGGATATTTTAGATGCCGACTATATATATTTTCAAATGCTTTAGCAACTTCTTTACTATCCTTGGAAGTCAGTGGCTCTGCTTCTTTGTATCTACTTGCAATATCAACCACAGTCAACGCATATTTATATGTCTTGCGTCCACGACCAATCCCAAAAGTATCATGCGGTAAAAATAACAAATCAGCTTGATGCACTCCATTCTTAGTAGAAACATCAAACCTGGGTCTAACTATTTTCTTTGGCGCAGGTAAATAAATCTGCCACACAGCTTGTTTCTTTAAAAATTCTAATGCCTTTTTTTCACTAACACCAGCCTCTTTTGATAATTTTTTAACTGCTGTGTAACCTCTCCAAAATCCTTTTGGGCTGTAATAAATCTTTTCCATTTTTTTTTTACTAAAGAATAAACTTTATATAACTATAAAGAAAAAATGGAAATCACAACTGCACAATTTGATGAACTGCTCGAAGAGCAATATCAAAATAGCACAAAGAAATGGACAGACTTGGAACTAAATAAAATATACAAAATTACAGATACGAAAATAGTAGATACCGAATATGGTCCATCCATGGTATTGACATTATTAGACAATGGTGAAGTATGGGCGCCTGATCATCTCAAAAATAAATTAGAGAAGAGTGCTAAACCACCATATTATATTCGACCACTTGGATTGAAACCATGTAAGAACAACAAAAAAAATAGGTATCATGCATATGACTTAGTCTTTTCAAAGTAAACTTAGTCATTTCAAATCCTAAAAAGTCTAAAGTAATTATAGTTTTAAACTATTTTTTTTTATGAAATCAATTTATACGCCACAAATCCAGTTGCAGCCATGCCCACCACAATAAACGTAATTTCTCTATTCTGTTGATCCGGAGATGGTGTATAAAAATCACTCAACTTAGGCTCCGGCTCCAAAAGTAAATGTTTGCCAGTTATGTAATAATACTGTTTCATAGCTTGGTCTACATCATCAAAAGTCTGCTCTGCATGATGCTCTTTTTGCAGTTGTTTATTAATAAAATCTAATCTCTCTGTTCTTTTTTTATTCCACTCCACTTGTGCTGCGTTTAATTGTTCCACTGCTTTGTCATGCCTTTGTCTTTCCTCATCTGAATGACTTCCCATTTTTGAAAAGAAATAATTTGAACCGCTAAACGCTAATGCATTTGTTAATGCGCCACCTATCATCATTGCTACTGCACTTGCCATTTTTTTATATATATATTTTTTAAAATTATTTCATAATATCCGCAGGAATAATACCTTGCTTAATCAGCATATCCTTTGTAGCCATTGCTAACATTATATCCACAGACAGCCACCCAACATCTATCATATTAAAATCCACTTTAGGGGCTGGTCTTTTTAGTATTTTTCTTCCAATTTCAGAATATCCAACAGTTAGAAGTGTTTCCACTCCAGCATGATACATCATATTTACAATTTGTTTTCCGTCAATACTTGCTGCCATTTTTTTTATATGATTATTTTTTTTAATTAAATTATTAAAAATCAAACGGGTCTTTTGGTGCAACATGAACAGGTTGCACAGTTACAGGTTGTTTAGCAGATTTTTTGTTATAAATATACAAACCCAACCCAGCAATGCCTAATAAAACCAGACACGGTGGAATATAATTTTTGTATACGTTTATTCTGATTTTTTCTGGTTCTTCTTCATCTATTGTTATTTTTGTTATTTGATTTGCAGCATCTTGCTTTGCAGCATTTTGATTTGTAACATCTTGAAGCAAACGCTTTGCCTTTCTTGCCGCTGCTCCTTTTTTTCCAGCTTCTATTCTTTTTGGATTTTTTACTTTTTGTTGTTCAACAGGTTGTGTAACAACAGGTTGTGTAACAACAGGTATAACTTCACTCTCTTGATTCTTCATTTATATTATCTATAATTTTATTTTTATTAAAATCAATATGTCTAACAGTTGTCAGTATTGCTGTAAATGGTGCTAAGCACATTCCACACCTGTAATACAACTCACAACAAGCGCTTGTCAAAGCATGATTAATAAATGGGTCTTCCTCCAAATCTTCTATTAGCTTTGGTGGACTGGTTACATTAAAATATTTTGATACTCCCATTACATACAAGTTAATAAAAGAATTGCCTAAAGTTTTAGTCATGCTTGCCCCAAGCCTTGCTTCATATCTGCAGTAAAGTTTGTTAATTTCATCTGGTGGCATGTCATCTATGTTTGTGAGTTGTATGTCTTTACCCAAATATTGACGACTACCACCGCCAGCCACTATGGCTGATAATCTTTCTTTTTTTGTTTCTTGTTGCTTTGATTCATCTGGTTCCGTCTGTTCCGATATATTTTGTAATAGTTCTTCCGCATTCATTTTTATATTATTAATCTTATTTTTTATCTTGAAATAAATATAAAATACAAAACAACTAGCAGCGATATTCATGCAACTAGTAATTGTTAGTATTGTTAATAGCATTGTTATTAATATTGCTATTTTTTTTATTAACATTATTAATTTGCTGCAAGCATTGCTATTAACATTGCTACTTTGCTATGAGCAATGCTATTAGCAATACTATATTTTCTGATATTTTCATTATATTTTCATGTCAGTATTGCTATTAACATTGCTACTTTGCTGTTAGTATTACTATTAGCAACAAAGCAATGCTGTTAGAAAAAAAGAATTGCTGGTAGAAATTATTCAACCCAATAACCAGTTGGTTGGTCAGTCCTCAATATCAACTTGGAATATTTAGTCTTAGCTAAAGTTTTTTTTATTCTGGTTCTCTCCTCCAACGTTGGAATAACATCATTTTCTCTCAAACAATTTTCATAACTATCTCTGTCCTTGGTGTAAAAAATACACAACCATTTTACTTGATCCCTCAAATCTTTCAATACAGAATTATATCTCTGTGAAATGACCCACACTGATTGTTTAGCGTGACGACCAGAGAATGCCAACTCTGACAACATATCTTTTTTCTTTGTTAATTCTTTTGTGGCTGAGCAATCGTCAATAATGTATAATGTGGGCTGGCCAGCATATTGTTTGAAAAAGAAACGCAACAGTTCTTGTAACATTTCATTTCCGTCTTTACCAACAGGATTGACAATTGTTATTTTTTTTATCTTTTGGGTGTCTTACATCTCCTATCCAGGATCTATTTTTATAAGCCTCGTTCCACTTTATAGTCGGGCACAATATAATTATATGTTCAAAAACTCCAACATACTCTTTTTCAAGTATGTCAAGAACAAACTCTGTTTTACCACAGCCTGTCTGACCACAAATAATGGCACTGTGTGAATATTTAGGATATTTTTGTTGTAAACTAGTGTCCTGCTTCTTTGAATCTTCCATCTTCGAAATTGATTTGCGCATCTTGTATTATATATATGTAAATATTTAAAGTTTGATCTGCATCTGCTTTTTTATTTATTAATATCGTTATGCCTTCACTGCCGTTTTCTATTCTTCTTCCACTGCCGTGTAATAAATTGTCATCACATGTTCTAAGGTCAAGCCACAAAGCATATGATTTTGTCAAATAAGTCTCAAGAGAAACACTGGTAAAGTTTAAGTCCCTCGCTACTATTTCTGTCTCTTTGTTTCTTTTTGATGTTAAGGCAAAATATTTGTTGATTTCATCCCAATGTTGATATGCCTTCATGCTCTGACTATACAACTGATTTGGTACTCCCTCTATTGTCATTTCGACCTTTTCAATCTTTGGGTTGTAATAGGTTTCCGTGTCTGTTCTTTCTGGGTCTTCAAACAGCATTAAAATACCTTTCATGCTCCGTGCTGGTACATTAATGTTGATGTTCCAAAGAGTATCAGATTTGTTTGCTATTATTTTTCTATGTCGCAAGATACGATCATACATAAATGACATCTTACCATTGATTTGCTGTCTTATTTGTCTGGATAATTCAACATCACTAACCGTATCAAATTCCAAGCAGATATTTTTTATTACATAAGATGAATCAGCATCAGCGCTTTTGATAACTTTGTTATAATCGTTAAACGTTAATTCATATTCTAACCTATCACCAAGCCCCGCTTGATAAAATGGCATATGACTTTCTAACATTTCAAAGTCCGGTGGAATACAAAATCTATTTCCAAAAGCTGCTGCTATAGCTTCATCTTTAGTGTCTGAGGAAGCATCTCCCGCGCTAACTCTATGTTTTAACATGTTTGCTTTACCAATACCTTGGTAAGCTATGTTTTGTCGTTCGGTAGGGCTTTTCTATAAATCTACATAACAATGATATATATCACTGTCATCTATTGACATGACTTCATTGCCACTTATTCTTATTGTCATTTTTTTCACAATTGTTCTACCCAGATTTTGAAATAGAGTAGCGTTGGCGTCTGTTCTGCTTTTAAGTTCTATTTCAAAGGCAAGACGAGCAGTACTTGGAACTATCACATCATTAGTACTTAGGTTGGGAAATCTCACAAGCAGTTGCTGGTTTTGGTCTATTGTTGAGGGATTATTAGTTATTACTACACTTGTGCGGATGCCTTTAGCACCATGAGGTTCTCTTAGTTTTCTATGAGGGCTGAGTTTGTTTCCGTAAGCCGACATTGTTTTTATTTTTTAAATATATTTTTTAAAATTAAATTAAATAAACAATGGCTGAAGGAGGATTTGAAAATCCTGCGTTCGATATTGATGATATGACTGAAGAAGACTGGGATAAAGCGGATAAAGCACTTGAAGACGAATTTATACAACCTGACCCAGAATTCCAGAGACAAATTGTAAATGAAAATAACTATATTAATCAGCTTCAAGGGGAAGATAAAACAGAAGAACAGCTTACACAAAAAAAGTGGTTAGTAGATCAATTTTTTACTGAAGTTAATGCTGAAATCAGCGGAATTGATTATAAAAATGATTTTAGAGTGGCTGAGGACGAAATTGGTAGAACAATGTTATATACAGTTGGGATGGATGATGTTCCACTTACCTATTATAAGGGAAATAATCCAAACGAACCAATCAAATTTTATAAGCTGGACACTTTAGTTAAAAAATATGGTATTGACTTCGTAAAAAATAATTTAAACATTTATGATTATTTAGTCCCACGTGAAAGAAAGGCTCAGGGTAGGGCAGAATTAGCATCCTTGGTAAAAACAAGAGATACCATCACAAAAGAAGGAGAAAATATACCAATGCAAACTTTTTCAACAACTGAAGATGTACAAAATACAGTAGATGCTGTAAATACAATTGAGAGTGATTTGAGTATTACAATAGATGAAACTCATTCTAAAACTGCTGTTCAAACACAAACAGAAGGTCTAACAATGCGAGAGATACGAGGTTTAGATAAGGTATTGCAAAGCTTTCGTGGAGAACTTACTAATAATCTCTCAAAGCTCACTGAGCTTGATAAAGATATAGCAAAAGAAAAACAAAAATTAGAACAGGTTAGCACCCCCGGGCAGGAGGATGAGTTTCAACAACAGCGCATACGTAACAGAATAAAAAACTTAGAAGATGAAAGAAGTTCACGACTTGAAGCGGCGAGTGAAAACAAAGAAGCATTACGCAGTCAAATAAACAGGATAAAAGAAACTATAAATAAGGTGTTAAAAGAAGACACAACATTGGGTGAGAGAATAAAAACATTATTTAGGGAGCAAGGTATTACTATTGTTAGTATTTTGACTGCCTTTGGTATGATTATTGGGGTATTAGTTGATACCATTATTCCTACAACAGGAGGAGGGACTGCACCTGTTCCAACTCCAAAACCTGATCCATCAAGTGTAAAAGACTGGATAAAAAAACAACTACTTAATCTTGGTAAACTTCTTGCCAACCTAGCTGGTAAAGCTGCTGCAGCACTTCCAGGAGTTATTGGTGCAATAGTATCATGGCTTTTATCTGCAACAGGTAATGTTATTAATTGGCTTGGTAACAATCTATGGGCTTTGCTTGTGTTTGTTTCCGGGTTGTTGTATGTGGCAGCCAAAGAGTGGTTTAGTAAATCTCGTAAATAAGTAATGCAGCAAGACCTATTACTATGGTACCAACAATTATAGTTATTTTGTTATCTTCGTGTTCAATCGCTATTTTTTGTATTTCTGGTGGGTAATGCTCCACAGTTTTATGTATTGATGATTTATCAAAATCAGAATGTTCCGGTAAAAATTTCTTTGTTGTGGTGCCTTGAAAAGGTTGAATAATTTTTGGTGGCACTGGTTTTACATTTACATCATTATTCAATCCTAATGCTTGTGCATCGGTTGCTATTACAATTTCATTATTGTAGTCTTGTATTATTCCAATTCTTAATTCCATGTCACTCGGAGACATGTACAATCCACTTCCATAAACAAAATTTACTTTACTTCTTGCATATTTTAGAGTGTTTTCATATCTTGAAATTTGACTGGGCAAGTCGATGGGACTATTTATTGCGTCCTCTACATTTGCTAAAAATTGTTTTTGTGCATCAAATGCTGTCCCAGTTCCAAGTATATCTGCTCTTGTTTGTGATTGTGAGCCAAGGATTGCCCAGCAGTATGTTCTTATGCTGTCATTGATTCTTTCTACTCCAGCTCTTGTAAATCCAGATGAATCATCTAGTATAAAAGTAGACCAGCTGTTGTCTGCCTCAAATCCTTGTGCAATGTAATCAATATGATATGTTTTATCACTCTCATAGACTGTAAAACTCATCGTTTTGTTGTCGTATACAGTATTTACCAAAGGATGATAACCAATATTTGTCCAGTAATTATAAATTGTTCCTAGACCATTATTATAGCTTTGTTTCTGTCTCCAGTCTGAATTTAAGTCAACGTTAAACTCCTTGCATATTCTCTCGTATGCGTTTCGGTTATATGTGTTATTAAAAGCATTCCAATTTGAGTCTTGCGGCATTGCTACACTCATTTCAAATAATATTCTTCTGACTTGGTAATAGACATGAAATCGAAATAACGAACCAACCAGAGTATCAGCTTTTAGGTGATTGTTAAAATCAATACCACATCCAGTTGTCGCACACCAAATAGCAAAGTTTAACTGATTCTGCCAAAATAACATCCAATCTGTTCCCCAGCGTTGGACTATAGCATCTGATTTGACGTATGAAAGTTTGTATTTTTCAAAGACATTTGAAAATGATGCTTTAAAGTTTTTACCGTCTGATGTAATAACTATGTTTTGATTTATTATATCTATCACTTTCTTGCTAAAAGTATTTGAATAGTGAGCATCCGGGTTATATTTGAATTCTTTAGAAATCATTTTTATTTGTGTTTTTATATTTATATATTAAAAAAATGTTTCATACAATTTCAAACATAGACAACTCTATTAATTTACAACAGTATATCGATAATAGAGATGGAACTAAGCGCGTTGGATTAAAAAGTTTTACATACACTATCGGTTGGTTTAATATTATTCACGAAACCGCAAAGACAAGAAACCCAGACAAAATAGAACATTTTCCAAGTGGACTCTATAACATTCCATACTTAGCAAAATTTTAAAAAGCTAAATGAAAATATTACCCTGGACAGTATTGAGCAAATTGGCAGAGCCATTATAGATACGTCAATAGAGACACGAATGTCAAGCGGTCTTTCAAAAATGCTGGGATTCAAGGATAGAAAATGGTTGACAGGTACTACTTTAGGAGATTACCCAATGGATTTAGCTCCTTATAAACAGCTATATGTTCATCTGAAACAAGTTAATACAAGTAGTAATTATTTCAATGGTGCACCAAGCACTATTATAGGTGTTGTACCTGTGGTAAATAAGCAGTATGGAGATATTGTATATACAAGTTTTTATCCTGAATATCACTGTCTTATGAATGGTGCAATTACTGAATTGAAAATAGAAGTTAGAGACGAGTATGGCAACAAAATAGATAATCACGGTTTGCCTATAAGTTGTGTTTTAGAAATTATTTAAAAAATATATTTTTATAAAAAAAAAAAAATGAGTATATTTGGACCACCAAGCTTTAAAAAAACAGAAGACTTAGAGACTTTGATAAATGATGTTCAAGATTTATATAGAGGAATTGTGCCTTTTGTTGACCAGTTTAATCATTTGAGAAATAGAGTTGATAATCTTAAATATGGGATTATAACAATATTTGCAGAGGCTAAGGGCCCACTTGTGTTGAATAGAATACTCTCATTTGGTAATGGTGGGGCAGAATCAAATGTGGGGCATGTAATGACACGCCGTGGACGGATTATGGGAATAGGTTTAGCATGTGAACGATTAGTTGGTGACGTAACTGTAATAGTTTCTGTCAATGGTGTTGAACAACCAAATTATGGTATAACGCTTCACATCATTCCACGCAATCATGATAACTTTGATAAACCTTTAGAGATTGGCGCTGGTTCTGTTGTTAACTTTGTATGCAAGGTTGCCAACGCTACCGCTGTAAATACGGTGGCATCATTATTAATTGAATTAATTTAATTTTTTATTTATTAATAAAAAAATGCCAAAGCAACCGACAGCACCAAGTTTATATCCTGATTTGTCAGTGGAAAATTCAGTGGAAAACGGACAAAATTATAGATTACAAAAGATTTCAGAGATTGAAAAAAAGTTAATTACGGAACGAGATATACGTCAGTCTCTTTATAAAAAATATAAACGTGGTATTAATATTACAGATGGAATTGACACTACCTTGATATCAGCAGGTGTTATTATGGCTGGGATTGGATTTGTTATTCCAGTTGTATTACCTTTAGAAATAGCAGCAATAGTATGTGGAGCTACAGGTGTTTGTATTAATTTTATCAGACGCAAGCTTAATGCAAAAGCTCAAAAACATCATGAAATAAAAACTTTGGCAGAGTCTAAGTTAAATAGTATAAAGCAGTTAATATCAAAAGCGTTGAGTGATGCACAAATATCTGATCAAGAGTTTAAGATGATTTTAGATGAGTTAGATAAATATTATAGTTTAAAAGAAGACACCAAACAAAAAAAGGCTGAAATAAGTGAAGCTCAAAAAAAAGAACTAGTAGAGCAGGGAAGAAAGGAAGCAATGGCAACATTACAAAAAAGTCTAAAAAGTGTGTAATAAATTGTTTTAGTAATGTGTATGAGTACGATCCACCACCTTTGTATTCAAGGTCGGAAAATTGTTAATTGAATGTAATTTTGATAACAATCGACAAATTTGTTTTGTATTAAATAAACATTTTATAATTTTGACAACTTATAAAAAAAATAAACTTGCAATCTTCACTACCCCCATTTTGAAAAAGTTTTAATAAATCAAGTAAAATCACCATTTCATGATGATTTATTTAAAAAAAAATAAACTTGCAATCTTCACTACCCCTATTTTAAAAAAGTTTTAATAAATCAAGTAAAATCACCATTTCATGGTGATTTATTATATATGTGTTTATTTTGGGGTCGTTCTGCTGCAATTCGAGGTAAAAAAAAAATTACAACAGAAACCCCAAAATACATATATATAAAGTGCAGATATTTTAGTATCTCACCTATGTGATATATGTAATGCAATATTAAGCTCAGGTCACTTCCCTGATAAGTGGATGGAAGGTGTTTTGATTCCTGTGCACAAAAAGGGAGATGTTAACTGTGCAAGTAATTATAGGGGCGCTACATTAGTGAGTTGTATGTCAAAACTGTTTACTACAATTTTAAACAACAGAATAGAAATGTTTTGTGTAAATAATAATAGAATTTCAGATGCCCAGTTTGGGTTTAAAAAGGGGCATTCAACGGTGGATGCAATGTTTACTCTTTTATCTATTGTACAAAAACATTTAATTGAGAAAAAAAGATTATATGTGTGTTTTATTGACTTAAAACGTTGTTTTGATAGCATAAATAGAAATGCACTCTGGTATAAACTTTATAATATAGGTATCCAGGGGAAGTCACTGCGTGTGATTAGGGATATGTACAGTAAGGTTAAGTCATGCGTAAAGCAGTGTTATAGTTATTCTGACTAATTTGAACATGCGGTTGGTTTACGTCAAGGAGAAGTGATTTCCCCGATCTTGGTATCTTTGTTTATGGAAGATTTAGAATTGTTTATGCAAAATGATGGTAATTCTGGTTTGATAATTGATGAAATAGTTTTGGTACTTCTTTTATTTGCTGATGATATGGCTGTCGTTGGGAGGTCGGTAGAGGATTTACAAAATAGCTTAAACCTTTTGTATACGTACTGTAACACTTGGGGCCTGGAGGTTAATACCGAAAAAACAAAAATTATGGTGTTTAGAAATAGAGGTCCAATACATAACGATGAGAAATGGAATTATAACGGGGTTTTAGTAGATGTGGTGGACGACTTCAATTATTTGGGTACAATTTTTAATTACACAGGGTCCTTTTTAAAAAATCAAGAGCATATTATTGGGAAGTCATTAAAAGCTCTAAATTCTTTATTATATAATTGTAAGAAAATAAAGTTAAAACCTAAAATGTTATGTCAATTGTTCGATTCTTTTATTGGATCTATTTTAGGATATAGTTCGGAGATATGGGGTTTTAATAAGTTTAAGGAAATCGAAAGAATACATTTGAAATTTTTGAAGAGAATATTAGGGGTAAAATCAAACACTAGTTCTAGTGGTGTATATGGAGAAATGGGTAGATACCCTCTTTATATAACGCGATATGTGCGTATAATAAAGTATTGGTGTAAAGTTGCAAATAGTGATAATATTCTAGTTAAAACAGTGTATACCCAAGGTGTAAATGATTGTGAGAGAGGCTATAAAAATTGGGTTGCAAGTGTTAAAAATCTTTTACATAGTCATGGACTTGGATATCTTTTTATAATGCAGTCCAGTTAAATGTAAAATCATTTCTAAATGTTTTTAAACAAAGAGTTATTGACAATTTTATTCAACAATGGCATGTATCAATTGATAATAGTCCAGGTTTAGACTCCTATAAATGTTTTGAGTACGAAACTTATTTAGATGTGTTGCCTTACTCATTGAGATGTATTTTTTCTAAGGATTCAGACGGGCAGATTTGCTCCAAACAGGTTATCACGAAATGAAAGAATTTGTCTATATTGTGATTCTGGGGATATAGAAGACGAGTATCATTGCATATGTATTTGTAGACGTTTCAATGACTTAAGAAAAAAATACATTAAGAAATATTATTTTATTAGACCTTCAATGTTTAAATTCATTGAGCTTATGAAATCAAATAACAAACAAATATTACTAAATTTGTGTAAGTATATTAGAGAATCTCTTAGTATTAGATATTCTCCAATGGTGAACCAGTAATGTATTCATCCTCTCTCTTGTCACGTGATGTATTGTAAACTTAGATATGTATTAGATGATGTACTATGTACAAATCTGAATAAAATTATGTTCTGTTCTGTTCTATAAAAAATATGATAAAATATCGATAATTACATTAAAGGGAATGTAGCGACACAGCCAAACAAGATCTATTATTGAGAGTTCTAAAAAACTTGGGAAAAAAAATGTGAAATTACCAAAACCGGATGATAAACAAAAAAGATATGACCATTTAAAGGTTGTTCTAAAACGAATATGGGAGCCGCCATTTTTAGAACTATGACATCATTGTTCCATATTACCATATATGGAATAATGATAAATATCATTTAAAACGAAGAAAATCACTACAAATTAATGCAGTTTTTACTGGTCATTTAAAGCATTATTGCCGTTAAGTATTACATATTTTTCATACAGCTGCTGTCATTTTTTCCCTATATATCAGTAATTTTCATATTTATAAATATTCCATATATTAGATTAGAACCGTGATGTCATAGCTCTCAAAATGGCCGCTTCCATACCCGTTTCAACAGAAGTTTCAAATGATTATATCATCCGATTTTGATCATTCTTTCACCCTTATTCAAGTTTTTCAGAACTCTCAATAATAAACATCCCCTTTAAGTAGCCAACACTTATTGATATTACCAGTGTACTAGACCCTATTGATCACTGATTGGTCAAATTATTTTGATGATGTCATGTGAAAGGAAAAGTAGCATTTAAGGACGACAGTCAACCACAAACACACAGAGAAACAAAGAACAACTTGAAGATGAATAAAAGGCCAAATAAGACATCACAAACACAAACACAAAAGGGTTGACAATAGGGCTATCGCCTTGGAATGGTCAGTGGCAGAAAAGGCCGCTGGGGGTTGCTTGTTTGTTTTCTCAACAGGTCAATGGTACAGCTATTTTTATGGATAGTGTTTGCATAGATTCGAAATTTGGGCAAATGTTCACCAATAATCCAGTAAAACCTAACAATACACTTCTTGTATATACAACAACAAAACCGAAAAGAAATGGGCTATTTTCCCCTACGTATAATGCCCATTTAAAACAAAAAAGGAGGGATTACTTTTTATTACAGGAACTACATAAATTGTGATGGCTTTGTTTAATCTTGATCATCTTCGACGCTTGATTGTAAATACAAACGTCTTGACCATTAGTCTTGATCACCTTTGACGCTTGATTGTAAATACAAACGTCTTGACCGTTGTGCAGAAACAATTTGAAACCGGAAGCACGTGACCGTAATTATTATTTTTAGCTCAACTATTCGAAGAATAAGAGAGTTTATGTACTCGCACCGGCGTCGGCGTTGGCGTCGGCGTTTCACGTCAAGGTTTGCGTGTAAGCTGTGTTTACAAGTCTATCTCGCTTACATTTCTTATCCTAGCACAACCAAATTTCGCCATGGGTTTCCTTATAGCATTATCTTAAGGGCTGCATACGTAATTCTGCTTGCTGTAACCCATGGGGCTCCCATGGAACCCAATTTATGATAGACCTTGAAGTGTGTCCCATTTCACATCAATTTTTGCGTGTAAGATGTGTTTACAAGTCTATATCTCTACATTTCTTACCCTAGCTCAACTAAATTTGGGAATTGGTTTCCTTATAGTATGTTGTAAAGGGTTGCGTAAGTAATTTTGTATTCTACAAATTCTGGGCTCCCATGAAACCCAAATTGTGATGGCTCATAAAGTGTGCAATAAAGGCAATAAAGGCAGATCAAGGTTTGCATGTAATCCGTTAAATATATATGTATCTCATAAAATATTTTTCTTATGTCACCCAAATTTTGGTTTGGGATTTCTTATAGCATTATTCATCTTATTCATACTTCACACCTGCTTTTTAAAAAATATTTCTGTGTTGTTTTGGTTGATCAATTCTACAGTTTTGTTACACACCCCCACCCCACCCCACCATCCCCCACCCCATCATCAATACCCGAATATATTTTTTGTTTACATATCTCTATGTTGTTTTGTTTTATCAATTTATCAATTTGTTTCGCCAACATCCCCCAATCCCCCACCACCCGATTTTTTTTTGCATATGTCTGTTGTTTTGTTTTATCAAATCTACACCTATCAATGATTCGCCAAGCTCCATCCCCGCCCCACCCACTTCCCCAACCATCCCCCACCCCATCATCACCACCACTCGCATGTTTTTTTTTACATATCTCAC
>JAWPHD010024198.1:0-19914 GCA_037043455.1 Cyrtodaria siliqua | reverse complement strand
GACACCTTACAACCGGATGCCTTTTACATACTTGAACACCCACCCACACACACACCCACACCCACCACAGGGGCACAATACATCTAATTTTATTACTTACTGCGTATGATAGTGTACCAATATCCAAAAACTCTCAGAAGAGCCAATTACGGTAGGCACGAGTAGTGGATCCTTTTTTCAAGACAGTCGTACAGTCATGTTTGGCAGATTTCTGAAAAAAGAATGCATAAAATGATTTAAATAAGTTATATAATGTCAATAACTGATGATAATAATATGATAATAAAGACAGAAACTCCAATTGTTATAATTATATACAAAACACAACTTTTTAGTATGCAAACATGTTGTGACTGTCCATACATGTATGTAGATAAATGTGTGACGATCCGAGATGACCAACAGAACCAACCATATGCATTTATGCGATAGCGCAAACCAACAGAAATCCATGTATTTAGATTGTATAGATCTTGGTTAACAAAACACTCAAAATTACCTAATATGTGTAACAAACGAAAGAATAAGCAATGACATGGATCTGAAAAAAATGCCTATTTGCAGAAAATGCTTCATGACTCGGACCGATGCAAAACAGCTTTCCAAGCCTCAGAAAACATACAATTGTCACATATCATGCATATGTGCATTTATTTCATAAAGATATACAATGCTAATGATGAAATATACATTTGTGAACACAAATACCAACTCATACCTGCATGACAGGAACACTATCCTATCAGTATGCCTAAAATACCAACAAATCCACAAAATCAGCTAAATTCTAGCTTGTCTGTTTAAAGACCGGATGTAAATAAGATGCTCGAACCATATATTTACATAAACGAATACTTGCATGTATCATCAGACTCCTCGTCATTATTTTTAAGTACCCAAACTGAATGTAAATCCGTTGAAAACAGTAAAAACACATTCAACATCATCCAATTCTTCTTTCGCATAAAGCCCTAGATTTGGTTTTAAAACAATTTATAATTACATGTGAGTATCAACTTACATGTCAACTTGAAAAATCCAGAGTACCATCGCCATTCATCGAAGACTGGGGAAGATATTGGTGTTCAAGTCTAGGCACCTTCACTGCGACAACCTGTATAAACAAACTACCCGCAGTGGTGACAAGGGGTATACTGAAAATATCATAAAAAAATAATAAGTAATAATTTGGAGCCAGACTGATTTCTTATAGTAAGTAATAGTATTGGTGCTAAACATAAATACACATTTACACACTGCGATATGAAATTTCTAACGGAACAGCATGTTATTTGTAGACGCAGGCCCTCGTGGGTTTATTTTATATCATTTTTGAAATTTCAATTATTATATTTTGAAAAATAAAAATCTAAAACTGTCAAAAATTAGCCTGTTGGAATCCGACAAGTATATATTAGACACAAATGACACAACATATTCAAAATCACCAATGCTTTATTTCCTATAGACATTCGACTTTTCGTGAAAAAGTCCATTTTTGGGTCATTTTGACCAAATCCGAGAAGATTCCAAAATTTTCAAAGTCTAATAATATGTGTCTGCAGATTCACATATTCATTAAACTTTGCAGAAAGGTTTCACACATATCATATATTCAGAAAAAAATTATAACTGCCTTCTCACTATGGAATAAGAGAACCCATAGCCATTACAGCTATCTCGGGATGTAATTTGTTCATGTTTTTGACCAAGTTTCTCAATTAATATAGTTTCCTTTGCACTATATAGAATTATATCAAAAGAATAAAGTAATTTCTAATATGGCCTATAGAGCAACAGACTTTAACTGATCCAATAATTTCTCAAATCTTTCACTATTGGCTTTATAAAAACATTTAACTTGAATCCCTATGTGACTAGAAAAATGGTAGTTTTTCCGAGGCTCAACCAATGTGAGCCCAACACGGTTTATTTGGTTTATACATCAGCGTATACCCAAATATGCAATTTACTTATAATTTAAATACAACAGCACACCTATCTGGATCATTTTAACCATAACACTCAAAGCTTGCATTTTTAAAGAAAAGAGAAATTATCAGGACACTGACATTGAATAATGTGTTTACATGGCTCATCCAGAGCAATCTGATTGCCGTTAAATTATTTGCTTATAAAATTATAATGATTATTTGTTGTCGACCATTCTGGATAATACCGGGTGTGGATTTACCTCTTAAGGTCTGAAATCAGAGGAAAAAGACCCGATGCAGGATAATAAATACCGTCATTTAATTTTTCTTGCCGGGGAGGTGGGTGGGTGGGTGGGTGGGTGGGGGAGGGTTCGAGTAAGCAAACATTTTAGATAAATACAATATGTCTGGTTGGTCAAGTAAATAAATACAGGTAGATACAGATGTATCCATTGCTTGTATGAGATATGAGGAGTGAGTTCTTGGTGATACTGTTTAGGTAGGAGTTCTCATGTATATAGTTTGAATCTCATCACATACAAAAATCTCCAAATCCCAGACCGATGATCAACCTAGACACCTTACAACCGGATGCCTTTTACATACTTGAACACCCACCCACACACACACCCACACCCACCACAGGGGCACAATACATCTAATTTTATTACTTACTGCGTATGATAGTGTACCAATATCCAAAAACTCTCAGAAGAGCCAATTACGGTAGGCACGAGTAGTGGATCCTTTTTTCAAGACAGTCGTACAGTCATGTTTGGCAGATTTCTGAAAAAAGAATGCATAAAATGATTTAAATAAGTTATATAATGTCAATAACTGATGATAATAATATGATAATAAAGACAGAAACTCCAATTGTTATAATTATATACAAAACACAACTTTTTAGTATGCAAACATGTTGTGACTGTCCATACATGTATGTAGATAAATGTGTGACGATCCGAGATGACCAACAGAACCAACCATATGCATTTATGCGATAGCGCAAACCAACAGAAATCCATGTATTTAGATTGTATAGATCTTGGTTAACAAAACACTCAAAATTACCTAATATGTGTAACAAACGAAAGAATAAGCAATGACATGGATCTGAAAAAAATGCCTATTTGCAGAAAATGCTTCATGACTCGGACCGATGCAAAACAGCTTTCCAAGCCTCAGAAAACATACAATTGTCACATATCATGCATATGTGCATTTATTTCATAAAGATATACAATGCTAATGATGAAATATACATTTGTGAACACAAATACCAACTCATACCTGCATGACAGGAACACTATCCTATCAGTATGCCTAAAATACCAACAAATCCACAAAATCAGCTAAATTCTAGCTTGTCTGTTTAAAGACCGGATGTAAATAAGATGCTCGAACCATATATTTACATAAACGAATACTTGCATGTATCATCAGACTCCTCGTCATTATTTTTAAGTACCCAAACTGAATGTAAATCCGTTGAAAACAGTAAAAACACATTCAACATCATCCAATTCTTCTTTCGCATAAAGCCCTAGATTTGGTTTTAAAACAATTTATAATTACATGTGAGTATCAACTTACATGTCAACTTGAAAAATCCAGAGTACCATCGCCATTCATCGAAGACTGGGGAAGATATTGGTGTTCAAGTCTAGGCACCTTCACTGCGACAACCTGTATAAACAAACTACCCGCAGTGGTGACAAGGGGTATACTGAAAATATCATAAAAAAATAATAAGTAATAATTTGGAGCCAGACTGATTTCTTATAGTAAGTAATAGTATTGGTGCTAAACATAAATACACATTTACACACTGCGATATGAAATTTCTAACGGAACAGCATGTTATTTGTAGACGCAGGCCC
Organism: Cyrtodaria siliqua; assembly: GCA_037043455.1. Taxonomy (NCBI): domain Eukaryota; kingdom Metazoa; phylum Mollusca; class Bivalvia; order Adapedonta; family Hiatellidae; genus Cyrtodaria; species Cyrtodaria siliqua. Next base: position 16,097 of record JAWPHD010024198.1, on the reverse strand, counting down.
TCGTGGGTTTATTTTATATCATTTTTGAAATTTCAATTATTATATTTTGAAAAATAAAAATCTAAAACTGTCAAAAATTAGCCTGTTGGAATCCGACAAGTATATATTAGACACAAATGACACAACATATTCAAAATCACCAATGCTTTATTTCCTATAGACATTCGACTTTTCGTGAAAAAGTCCATTTTTGGGTCATTTTGACCAAATCCGAGAAGATTCCAAAATTTTCAAAGTCTAATAATATGTGTCTGCAGATTCACATATTCATTAAACTTTGCAGAAAGGTTTCACACATATCATATATTCAGAAAAAAATTATAACTGCCTTCTCACTATGGAATAAGAGAACCCATAGCCATTACAGCTATCTCGGGATGTAATTTGTTCATGTTTTTGACCAAGTTTCTCAATTAATATAGTTTCCTTTGCACTATATAGAATTATATCAAAAGAATAAAGTAATTTCTAATATGGCCTATAGAGCAACAGACTTTAACTGATCCAATAATTTCTCAAATCTTTCACTATTGGCTTTATAAAAACATTTAACTTGAATCCCTATGTGACTAGAAAAATGGTAGTTTTTCCGAGGCTCAACCAATGTGAGCCCAACACGGTTTATTTGGTTTATACATCAGCGTATACCCAAATATGCAATTTACTTATAATTTAAATACAACAGCACACCTATCTGGATCATTTTAACCATAACACTCAAAGCTTGCATTTTTAAAGAAAAGAGAAATTATCAGGACACTGACATTGAATAATGTGTTTACATGGCTCATCCAGAGCAATCTGATTGCCGTTAAATTATTTGCTTATAAAATTATAATGATTATTTGTTGTCGACCATTCTGGATAATACCGGGTGTGGATTTACCTCTTAAGGTCTGAAATCAGAGGAAAAAGACCCGATGCAGGATAATAAATACCGTCATTTAATTTTTCTTGCCGGGGAGGTGGGTGGGTGGGTGGGTGGGTGGGGGAGGGTTCGAGTAAGCAAACATTTTAGATAAATACAATATGTCTGGTTGGTCAAGTAAATAAATACAGGTAGATAAAGATGTATCCATTGCTTGTATGAGATATGAGGAGTGAGTTCTTGGTGATACTGTTTAGGTAGGAGTTCTCAAGTATATAGTTTGAATCTCATCACATACAAAAATCTCCAAATCCCAGACCGATGATCAACCTAGACACCTTACAACCGGATGCCTTTTACATACTTGAACACCCACCCACACACACACCCACACCCACCACAGGGGCACAATACATCTAATTTTATTACTTACTGCGTATGATAGTGTACCAATATCCAAAAACTCTCAGAAGAGCCAATTACGGTAGGCACGAGTAGTGGATCCTTTTTTCAAGACAGTCGTACAGTCATGTTTGGCAGATTTCTGAAAAAAGAATGCATAAAATGATTTAAATAAGTTATATAATGTCAATAACTGATGATAATAATATGATAATAAAGACAGAAACTCCAATTGTTATAATTATATACAAAACACAACTTTTTAGTATGCAAACATGTTGTGACTGTCCATACATGTATGTAGATAAATGTGTGACGATCCGAGATGACCAACAGAACCAACCATATGCATTTATGCGATAGCGCAAACCAACAGAAATCCATGTATTTAGATTGTATAGATCTTGGTTAACAAAACACTCAAAATTACCTAATATGTGTAACAAACGAAAGAATAAGCAATGACATGGATCTGAAAAAAATGCCTATTTGCAGAAAATGCTTCATGACTCGGACCGATGCAAAACAGCTTTCCAAGCCTCAGAAAACATACAATTGTCACATATCATGCATATGTGCATTTATTTCATAAAGATATACAATGCTAATGATGAAATATACATTTGTGAACACAAATACCAACTCATACCTGCATGACAGGAACACTATCCTATCAGTATGCCTAAAATACCAACAAATCCACAAAATCAGCTAAATTCTAGCTTGTCTGTTTAAAGACCGGATGTAAATAAGATGCTCGAACCATATATTTACATAAACGAATACTTGCATGTATCATCAGACTCCTCGTCATTATTTTTAAGTACCCAAACTGAATGTAAATCCGTTGAAAACAGTAAAAACACATTCAACATCATCCAATTCTTCTTTCGCATAAAGCCCTAGATTTGGTTTTAAAACAATTTATAATTACATGTGAGTATCAACTTACATGTCAACTTGAAAAATCCAGAGTACCATCGCCATTCATCGAAGACTGGGGAAGATATTGGTGTTCAAGTCTAGGCACCTTCACTGCGACAACCTGTATAAACAAACTACCCGCAGTGGTGACAAGGGGTATACTGAAAATATCATAAAAAAATAATAAGTAATAATTTGGAGCCAGACTGATTTCTTATAGTAAGTAATAGTATTGGTGCTAAACATAAATACACATTTACACACTGCGATATGAAATTTCTAACGGAACAGCATGTTATTTGTAGACGCAGGCCCTCGTGGGTTTATTTTATATCATTTTTGAAATTTCAATTATTATATTTTGAAAAATAAAAATCTAAAACTGTCAAAAATTAGCCTGTTGGAATCCGACAAGTATATATTAGACACAAATGACACAACATATTCAAAATCACCAATGCTTTATTTCCTATAGACATTCGACTTTTCGTGAAAAAGTCCATTTTTGGGTCATTTTGACCAAATCCGAGAAGATTCCAAAATTTTCAAAGTCTAATAATATGTGTCTGCAGATTCACATATTCATTAAACTTTGCAGAAAGGTTTCACACATATCATATATTCAGAAAAAAATTATAACTGCCTTCTCACTATGGAATAAGAGAACCCATAGCCATTACAGCTATCTCGGGATGTAATTTGTTCATGTTTTTGACCAAGTTTCTCAATTAATATAGTTTCCTTTGCACTATATAGAATTATATCAAAAGAATAAAGTAATTTCTAATATGGCCTATAGTGCAACAGACTTTAACTGATCCAATAATTTCTCAAATCTTTCACTATTGGCTTTATAAAAACATTTAACTTGAATCCCTATGTGACTAGAAAAATGGTAGTTTTTCCGAGGCTCAACCAATGTGAGCCCAACACGGTTTATTTGGTTTATACATCAGCGTATACCCAAATATGCAATTTACTTATAATTTAAATACAACAGCACACCTATCTGGATCATTTTAACCATAACACTCAAAGCTTGCATTTTTAAAGAAAAGAGAAATTATCAGGACACTGACATTGAATAATGTGTTTACATGGCTCATCCAGAGCAATCTGATTGCCGTTAAATTATTTGCTTATAAAATTATAATGATTATTTGTTGTCGACCATTCTGGATAATACCGGGTGTGGATTTACCTCTTAAGGTCTGAAATCAGAGGAAAAAGACCCGATGCAGGATAATAAATACCGTCATTTAATTTTTCTTGCCGGGGAGGTGGGTGGGTGGGTGGGTGGGTGGGGGAGGGTTCGAGTAAGCAAACATTTTAGATAAATACAATATGTCTGGTTGGTCAAGTAAATAAATACAGGTAGATAAAGATGTATCCATTGCTTGTATGAGATATGAGGAGTGAGTTCTTGGTGATACTGTTTAGGTAGGAGTTCTCAAGTATATAGTTTGAATCTCATCACATACAAAAATCTCCAAATCCCAGACCGATGATCAACCTAGACACCTTACAACCGGATGCCTTTTACATACTTGAACACCCACCCACACACACACCCACACCCACCACAGGGGCACAATACATCTGATTTTATTACTTACTGCGTATGATAGTGTACCAATATCCAAAAACTCTCAGAAGAGCCAATTACGGTAGGCACGAGTAGTGGATCCTTTTTTCAAGACAGTCGTACAGTCATGTTTGGCAGATTTCTGAAAAAAGAATGCATAAAATGATTTAAATAAGTTATATAATGTCAATAACTGATGATAATAATATGATAATAAAGACAGAAACTCCAATTGTTATAATTATATACAAAACACAACTTTTTAGTATGCAAACATGTTGTGACTGTCCATACATGTATGTAGATAAATGTGTGACGATCCGAGATGACCAACAGAACCAACCATATGCATTTATGCGATAGCGCAAACCAACAGAAATCCATGTATTTAGATTGTATAGATCTTGGTTAACAAAACACTCAAAATTACCTAATATGTGTAACAAACGAAAGAATAAGCAATGACATGGATCTGAAAAAAATGCCTATTTGCAGAAAATGCTTCATGACTCGGACCGATGCAAAACAGCTTTCCAAGCCTCAGAAAACATACAATTGTCACATATCATGCATATGTGCATTTATTTCATAAAGATATACAATGCTAATGATGAAATATACATTTGTGAACACAAATACCAACTCATACCTGCATGACAGGAACACTATCCTATCAGTATGCCTAAAATACCAACAAATCCACAAAATCAGCTAAATTCTAGCTTGTCTGTTTAAAGACCGGATGTAAATAAGATGCTCGAACCATATATTTACATAAACGAATACTTGCATGTATCATCAGACTCCTCGTCATTATTTTTAAGTACCCAAACTGAATGTAAATCCGTTGAAAACAGTAAAAACACATTCAACATCATCCAATTCTTCTTTCGCATAAAGCCCTAGATTTGGTTTTAAAACAATTTATAATTACATGTGAGTATCAACTTACATGTCAACTTGAAAAATCCAGAGTACCATCGCCATTCATCGAAGACTGGGGAAGATATTGGTGTTCAAGTCTAGGCACCTTCACTGCGACAACCTGTATAAACAAACTACCCGCAGTGGTGACAAGGGGTATACTGAAAATATCATAAAAAAATAATAAGTAATAATTTGGAGCCAGACTGATTTCTTATAGTAAGTAATAGTATTGGTGCTAAACATAAATACACATTTACACACTGCGATATGAAATTTCTAACGGAACAGCATGTTATTTGTAGACGCAGGCCCTCGTGGGTTTATTTTATATCATTTTTGAAATTTCAATTATTATATTTTGAAAAATAAAAATCTAAAACTGTCAAAAATTAGCCTGTTGGAATCCGACAAGTATATATTAGACACAAATGACACAACATATTCAAAATCACCAATGCTTTATTTCCTATAGACATTCGACTTTTCGTGAAAAAGTCCATTTTTGGGTCATTTTGACCAAATCCGAGAAGATTCCAAAATTTTCAAAGTCTAATAATATGTGTCTGCAGATTCACATATTCATTAAACTTTGCAGAAAGGTTTCACACATATCATATATTCAGAAAAAAATTATAACTGCCTTCTCACTATGGAATAAGAGAACCCATAGCCATTACAGCTATCTCGGGATGTAATTTGTTCATGTTTTTGACCAAGTTTCTCAATTAATATAGTTTCCTTTGCACTATATAGAATTATATCAAAAGAATAAAGTAATTTCTAATATGGCCTATAGAGCAACAGACTTTAACTGATCCAATAATTTCTCAAATCTTTCACTATTGGCTTTATAAAAACATTTAACTTGAATCCCTATGTGACTAGAAAAATGGTAGTTTTTCCGAGGCTCAACCAATGTGAGCCCAACACGGTTTATTTGGTTTATACATCAGCGTATACCCAAATATGCAATTTACTTATAATTTAAATACAACAGCACACCTATCTGGATCATTTTAACCATAACACTCAAAGCTTGCATTTTTAAAGAAAAGAGAAATTATCAGGACACTGACATTGAATAATGTGTTTACATGGCTCATCCAGAGCAATCTGATTGCCGTTAAATTATTTGCTTATAAAATTATAATGATTATTTGTTGTCGACCATTCTGGATAATACCGGGTGTGGATTTACCTCTTAAGGTCTGAAATCAGAGGAAAAAGACCCGATGCAGGATAATAAATACCGTCATTTAATTTTTCTTGCCGGGGAGGTGGGTGGGTGGGTGGGTGGGTGGGGGAGGGTTCGAGTAAGCAAACATTTTAGATAAATACAATATGTCTGGTTGGTCAAGTAAATAAATACAGGTAGATACAGATGTATCCATTGCTTGTATGAGATATGAGGAGTGAGTTCTTGGTGATACTGTTTAGGTAGGAGTTCTCATGTATATAGTTTGAATCTCATCACATACAAAAATCTCCAAATCCCAGACCGATGATCAACCTAGACACCTTACAACCGGATGCCTTTTACATACTTGAACACCCACCCACACACACACCCACACCCACCACAGGGGCACAATACATCTAATTTTATTACTTACTGCGTATGATAGTGTACCAATATCCAAAAACTCTCAGAAGAGCCAATTACGGTAGGCACGAGTAGTGGATCCTTTTTTCAAGACAGTCGTACAGTCATGTTTGGCAGATTTCTGAAAAAAGAATGCATAAAATGATTTAAATAAGTTATATAATGTCAATAACTGATGATAATAATATGATAATAAAGACAGAAACTCCAATTGTTATAATTATATACAAAACACAACTTTTTAGTATGCAAACATGTTGTGACTGTCCATACATGTATGTAGATAAATGTGTGACGATCCGAGATGACCAACAGAACCAACCATATGCATTTATGCGATAGCGCAAACCAACAGAAATCCATGTATTTAGATTGTATAGATCTTGGTTAACAAAACACTCAAAATTACCTAATATGTGTAACAAACGAAAGAATAAGCAATGACATGGATCTGAAAAAAATGCCTATTTGCAGAAAATGCTTCATGACTCGGACCGATGCAAAACAGCTTTCCAAGCCTCAGAAAACATACAATTGTCACATATCATGCATATGTGCATTTATTTCATAAAGATATACAATGCTAATGATGAAATATACATTTGTGAACACAAATACCAACTCATACCTGCATGACAGGAACACTATCCTATCAGTATGCCTAAAATACCAACAAATCCACAAAATCAGCTAAATTCTAGCTTGTCTGTTTAAAGACCGGATGTAAATAAGATGCTCGAACCATATATTTAGATAAACGAATACTTGCATGTTTCATCAGACTCCTCGTCATTATTTTTAAGTACCCAAACTGAATGTAAATCCGTTGAAAACAGTAAAAACACATTCAACATCATCCAATTCTTCTTTCGCATAAAGCCCTAGATTTGGTTTTAAAACAATTTATAATTACATGTGAGTATCAACTTACATGTCAACTTGAAAAATCCAGAGTACCATCGCCATTCATCGAAGACTGGGGAAGATATTGGTGTTCAAGTCTAGGCACCTTCACTGCGACAACCTGTATAAACAAACTACCCGCAGTGGTGACAAGGGGTATACTGAAAATATCATAAAAAAATAATAAGTAATAATTTGGAGCCAGACTGATTTCTTATAGTAAGTAATAGTATTGGTGCTAAACATAAATACACATTTACACACTGCGATATGAAATTTCTAACGGAACAGCATGTTATTTGTAGACGCAGGCCCTCGTGGGTTTATTTTATATCATTTTTGAAATTTCAATTATTATATTTTGAAAAATAAAAATCTAAAACTGTCAAAAATTAGCCTGTTGGAATCCGACAAGTATATATTAGACACAAATGACACAACATATTCAAAATCACCAATGCTTTATTTCCTATAGACATTCGACTTTTCGTGAAAAAGTCCATTTTTGGGTCATTTTGACCAAATCCGAGAAGATTCCAAAATTTTCAAAGTCTAATAATATGTGTCTGCAGATTCACATATTCATTAAACTTTGCAGAAAGGTTTCACACATATCATATATTCAGAAAAAAATTATAACTGCCTTCTCACTATGGAATAAGAGAACCCATAGCCATTACAGCTATCTCGGGATGTAATTTGTTCATGTTTTTGACCAAGTTTCTCAATTAATATAGTTTCCTTTGCACTATATAGAATTATATCAAAAGAATAAAGTAATTTCTAATATGGCCTATAGAGCAACAGACTTTAACTGATCCAATAATTTCTCAAATCTTTCACTATTGGCTTTATAAAAACATTTAACTTGAATCCCTATGTGACTAGAAAAATGGTAGTTTTTCCGAGGCTCAACCAATGTGAGCCCAACACGGTTTATTTGGTTTATACATCAGCGTATACCCAAATATGCAATTTACTTATAATTTAAATACAACAGCACACCTATCTGGATCATTTTAACCATAACACTCAAAGCTTGCATTTTTAAAGAAAAGAGAAATTATCAGGACACTGACATTGAATAATGTGTTTACATGGCTCATCCAGAGCAATCTGATTGCCGTTAAATTATTTGCTTATAAAATTATAATGATTATTTGTTGTCGACCATTCTGGATAATACCGGGTGTGGATTTACCTCTTAAGGTCTGAAATCAGAGGAAAAAGACCCGATGCAGGATAATAAATACCGTCATTTAATTTTTCTTGCCGGGGAGGTGGGTGGGTGGGTGGGTGGGTGGGTGGGTGGGGGAGGGTTCGAGTAAGCAAACATTTTAGATAAATACAATATGTCTGGTTGGTCAAGTAAATAAATACAGGTAGATACAGATGTATCCATTGCTTGTATGAGATATGAGGAGTGAGTTCTTGGTGATACTGTTTAGGTAGGAGTTCTCATGTATATAGTTTGAATCTCATCACATACAAAAATCTCCAAATCCCAGACCGATGATCAACCTAGACACCTTACAACCGGATGCCTTTTACATACTTGAACACCCACCCACACACACACCCACACCCACCACAGGGGCACAATACATCTAATTTTATTACTTACTGCGTATGATAGTGTACCAATATCCAAAAACTCTCAGAAGAGCCAATTACGGTAGGCACGAGTAGTGGATCCTTTTTTCAAGACAGTCGTACAGTCATGTTTGGCAGATTTCTGAAAAAAGAATGCATAAAATGATTTAAATAAGTTATATAATGTCAATAACTGATGATAATAATATGATAATAAAGACAGAAACTCCAATTGTTATAATTATATACAAAACACAACTTTTTAGTATGCAAACATGTTGTGACTGTCCATACATGTATGTAGATAAATGTGTGACGATCCGAGATGACCAACAGAACCAACCATATGCATTTATGCGATAGCGCAAACCAACAGAAATCCATGTATTTAGATTGTATAGATCTTGGTTAACAAAACACTCAAAATTACCTAATATGTGTAACAAACGAAAGAATAAGCAATGACATGGATCTGAAAAAAATGCCTATTTGCAGAAAATGCTTCATGACTCGGACCGATGCAAAACAGCTTTCCAAGCCTCAGAAAACATACAATTGTCACATATCATGCATATGTGCATTTATTTCATAAAGATATACAATGCTAATGATGAAATATACATTTGTGAACACAAATACCAACTCATACCTGCATGACAGGAACACTATCCTATCAGTATGCCTAAAATACCAACAAATCCACAAAATCAGCTAAATTCTAGCTTGTCTGTTTAAAGACCGGATGTAAATAAGATGCTCGAACCATATATTTACATAAACGAATACTTGCATGTATCATCAGACTCCTCGTCATTATTTTTAAGTACCCAAACTGAATGTAAATCCGTTGAAAACAGTAAAAACACATTCAACATCATCCAATTCTTCTTTCGCATAAAGCCCTAGATTTGGTTTTAAAACAATTTATAATTACATGTGAGTATCAACTTACATGTCAACTTGAAAAATCCAGAGTACCATCGCCATTCATCGAAGACTGGGGAAGATATTGGTGTTCAAGTCTAGGCACCTTCACTGCGACAACCTGTATAAACAAACTACCCGCAGTGGTGACAAGGGGTATACTGAAAATATCATAAAAAAATAATAAGTAATAATTTGGAGCCAGACTGATTTCTTATAGTAAGTAATAGTATTGGTGCTAAACATAAATACACATTTACACACTGCGATATGAAATTTCTAACGGAACAGCATGTTATTTGTAGACGCAGGCCCTCGTGGGTTTATTTTATATCATTTTTGAAATTTCAATTATTATATTTTGAAAAATAAAAATCTAAAACTGTCAAAAATTAGCCTGTTGGAATCCGACAAGTATATATTAGACACAAATGACACAACATATTCAAAATCACCAATGCTTTATTTCCTATAGACATTCGACTTTTCGTGAAAAAGTCCATTTTTGGGTCATTTTGACCAAATCCGAGAAGATTCCAAAATTTTCAAAGTCTAATAATATGTGTCTGCAGATTCACATATTCATTAAACTTTGCAGAAAGGTTTCACACATATCATATATTCAGAAAAAAATTATAACTGCCTTCTCACTATGGAATAAGAGAACCCATAGCCATTACAGCTATCTCGGGATGTAATTTGTTCATGTTTTTGACCAAGTTTCTCAATTAATATAGTTTCCTTTGCACTATATAGAATTATATCAAAAGAATAAAGTAATTTCTAATATGGCCTATAGAGCAACAGACTTTAACTGATCCAATAATTTCTCAAATCTTTCACTATTGGCTTTATAAAAACATTTAACTTGAATCCCTATGTGACTAGAAAAATGGTAGTTTTTCCGAGGCTCAACCAATGTGAGCCCAACACGGTTTATTTGGTTTATACATCAGCGTATACCCAAATATGCAATTTACTTATAATTTAAATACAACAGCACACCTATCTGGATCATTTTAACCATAACACTCAAAGCTTGCATTTTTAAAGAAAAGAGAAATTATCAGGACACTGACATTGAATAATGTGTTTACATGGCTCATCCAGAGCAATCTGATTGCCGTTAAATTATTTGCTTATAAAATTATAATGATTATTTGTTGTCGACCATTCTGGATAATACCGGGTGTGGATTTACCTCTTAAGGTCTGAAATCAGAGGAAAAAGACCCGATGCAGGATAATAAATACCGTCATTTAATTTTTCTTGCCGGGGAGGTGGGTGGGTGGGTGGGTGGGTGGGGGAGGGTTCGAGTAAGCAAACATTTTAGATAAATACAATATGTCTGGTTGGTCAAGTAAATAAATACAGGTAGATACAGATGTATCCATTGCTTGTATGAGATATGAGGAGTGAGTTCTTGGTGATACTGTTTAGGTAGGAGTTCTCATGTATATAGTTTGAATCTCATCACATACAAAAATCTCCAAATCCCAGACCGATGATCAACCTAGACACCTTACAACCGGATGCCTTTTACATACTTGAACACCCACCCACACACACACCCACACCCACCACAGGGGCACAATACATCTAATTTTATTACTTACTGCGTATGATAGTGTACCAATATCCAAAAACTCTCAGAAGAGCCAATTACGGTAGGCACGAGTAGTGGATCCTTTTTTCAAGACAGTCGTACAGTCATGTTTGGCAGATTTCTGAAAAAAGAATGCATAAAATGATTTAAATAAGTTATATAATGTCAATAACTGATGATAATAATATGATAATAAAGACAGAAACTCCAATTGTTATAATTATATACAAAACACAACTTTTTAGTATGCAAACATGTTGTGACTGTCCATACATGTATGTAGATAAATGTGTGACGATCCGAGATGACCAACAGAACCAACCATATGCATTTATGCGATAGCGCAAACCAACAGAAATCCATGTATTTAGATTGTATAGATCTTGGTTAACAAAACACTCAAAATTACCTAATATGTGTAACAAACGAAAGAATAAGCAATGACATGGATCTGAAAAAAATGCCTATTTGCAGAAAATGCTTCATGACTCGGACCGATGCAAAACAGCTTTCCAAGCCTCAGAAAACATACAATTGTCACATATCATGCATATGTGCATTTATTTCATAAAGATATACAATGCTAATGATGAAATATACATTTGTGAACACAAATACCAACTCATACCTGCATGACAGGAACACTATCCTATCAGTATGCCTAAAATACCAACAAATCCACAAAATCAGCTAAATTCTAGCTTGTCTGTTTAAAGACCGGATGTAAATAAGATGCTCGAACCATATATTTACATAAACGAATACTTGCATGTATCATCAGACTCCTCGTCATTATTTTTAAGTACCCAAACTGAATGTAAATCCGTTGAAAACAGTAAAAACACATTCAACATCATCCAATTCTTCTTTCGCATAAAGCCCTAGATTTGGTTTTAAAACAATTTATAATTACATGTGAGTATCAACTTACATGTCAACTTGAAAAATCCAGAGTACCATCGCCATTCATCGAAGACTGGGGAAGATATTGGTGTTCAAGTCTAGGCACCTTCACTGCGACAACCTGTATAAACAAACTACCCGCAGTGGTGACAAGGGGTATACTGAAAATATCATAAAAAAATAATAAGTAATAATTTGGAGCCAGACTGATTTCTTATAGTAAGTAATAGTATTGGTGCTAAACATAAATACACATTTACACACTGCGATATGAAATTTCTAACGGAACAGCATGTTATTTGTAGACGCAGGCCCTCGTGGGTTTATTTTATATCATTTTTGAAATTTCAATTATTATATTTTGAAAAATAAAAATCTAAAACTGTCAAAAATTAGCCTGTTGGAATCCGACAAGTATATATTAGACACAAATGACACAACATATTCAAAATCACCAATGCTTTATTTCCTATAGACATTCGACTTTTCGTGAAAAAGTCCATTTTTGGGTCATTTTGACCAAATCCGAGAAGATTCCAAAATTTTCAAAGTCTAATAATATGTGTCTGCAGATTCACATATTCATTAAACTTTGCAGAAAGGTTTCACACATATCATATATTCAGAAAAAAATTATAACTGCCTTCTCACTATGGAATAAGAGAACCCATAGCCATTACAGCTATCTCGGGATGTAATTTGTTCATGTTTTTGACCAAGTTTCTCAATTAATATAGTTTCCTTTGCACTATATAGAATTATATCAAAAGAATAAAGTAATTTCTAATATGGCCTATAGAGCAACAGACTTTAACTGATCCAATAATTTCTCAAATCTTTCACTATTGGCTTTATAAAAACATTTAACTTGAATCCCTATGTGACTAGAAAAATGGTAGTTTTTCCGAGGCTCAACCAATGTGAGCCCAACACGGTTTATTTGGTTTATACATCAGCGTATACCCAAATATGCAATTTACTTATAATTTAAATACAACAGCACACCTATCTGGATCATTTTAACCATAACACTCAAAGCTTGCATTTTTAAAGAAAAGAGAAATTATCAGGACACTGACATTGAATAATGTGTTTACATGGCTCATCCAGAGCAATCTGATTGCCGTTAAATTATTTGCTTATAAAATTATAATGATTATTTGTTGTCGACCATTCTGGATAATACCGGGTGTGGATTTACCTCTTAAGGTCTGAAATCAGAGGAAAAAGACCCGATGCAGGATAATAAATACCGTCATTTAATTTTTCTTGCCGGGGAGGTGGGTGGGTGGGTGGGTGGGTGGGGGAGGGTTCGAGTAAGCAAACATTTTAGATAAATACAATATGTCTGGTTGGTCAAGTAAATAAATACAGGTAGATAAAGATGTATCCATTGCTTGTATGAGATATGAGGAGTGAGTTCTTGGTGATACTGTTTAGGTAGGAGTTCTCAAGTATATAGTTTGAATCTCATCACATACAAAAATCTCCAAATCCCAGACCGATGATCAACCTAGACACCTTACAACCGGATGCCTTTTACATACTTGAACACCCACCCACACACACACCCACACCCACCACAGGGGCACAATACATCTAATTTTATTACTTACTGCGTATGATAGTGTACCAATATCCAAAAACTCTCAGAAGAGCCAATTACGGTAGGCACGAGTAGTGGATCCTTTTTTCAAGACAGTCGTACAGTCATGTTTGGCAGATTTCTGAAAAAAGAATGCATAAAATGATTTAAATAAGTTATATAATGTCAATAACTGATGATAATAATATGATAATAAAGACAGAAACTCCAATTGTTATAATTATATACAAAACACAACTTTTTAGTATGCAAACATGTTGTGACTGTCCATACATGTATGTAGATAAATGTGTGACGATCCGAGATGACCAACAGAACCAACCATATGCATTTATGCGATAGCGCAAACCAACAGAAATCCATGTATTTAGATTGTATAGATCTTGGTTAACAAAACACTCAAAATTACCTAATATGTGTAACAAACGAAAGAATAAGCAATGACATGGATCTGAAAAAAATGCCTATTTGCAGAAAATGCTTCATGACTCGGACCGATGCAAAACAGCTTTCCAAGCCTCAGAAAACATACAATTGTCACATATCATGCATATGTGCATTTATTTCATAAAGATATACAATGCTAATGATGAAATATACATTTGTGAACACAAATACCAACTCATACCTGCATGACAGGAACACTATCCTATCAGTATGCCTAAAATACCAACAAATCCACAAAATCAGCTAAATTCTAGCTTGTCTGTTTAAAGACCGGATGTAAATAAGATGCTCGAACCATATATTTACATAAACGAATACTTGCATGTATCATCAGACTCCTCGTCATTATTTTTAAGTACCCAAACTGAATGTAAATCCGTTGAAAACAGTAAAAACACATTCAACATCATCCAATTCTTCTTTCGCATAAAGCCCTAGATTTGGTTTTAAAACAATTTATAATTACATGTGAGTATCAACTTACATGTCAACTTGAAAAATCCAGAGTACCATCGCCATTCATCGAAGACTGGGGAAGATATTGGTGTTCAAGTCTAGGCACCTTCACTGCGACAACCTGTATAAACAAACTACCCGCAGTGGTGACAAGGGGTATACTGAAAATATCATAAAAAAATAATAAGTAATAATTTGGAGCCAGACTGATTTCTTATAGTAAGTAATAGTATTGGTGCTAAACATAAATACACATTTACACACTGCGATATGAAATTTCTAACGGAACAGCATGTTATTTGTAGACGCAGGCCCTCGTGGGTTTATTTTATATCATTTTTGAAATTTCAATTATTATATTTTGAAAATAAAAATCTAAAACTGTCAAAAATTAGCCTGTTGGAATCCGACAAGTATATATTAGACACAAATGACACAACATATTCAAAATCACCAATGCTTTATTTCCTATAGACATTCGACTTTTCGTGAAAAAGTCCATTTTTGGGTCATTTTGACCAAATCCGAGAAGATTCCAAAATTTTCAAAGTCTAATAATATGTGTCTGCAGATTCACATATTCATTAAACTTTGCAGAAAGGTTTCACACATATAATATATTCAGAAAAAAATTATAACTGCCTTCTCACTATGGAATAAGAGAACCCATAGCCATTACAGCTATCTCGGGATGTAATTTGTTCATGTTTTTGACCAAGTTTCTCAATTAATATAGTTTCCTTTGCACTATATAGAATTATATCAAAAGAATAAAGTAATTTCTAATATGGCCTATAGAGCAACAGACTTTAACTGATCCAATAATTTCTCAAATCTTTCACTATTGGCTTTATAAAAACATTTAACTTGAATCCCTATGTGACTAGAAAAATGGTAGTTTTTCCGAGGCTCAACCAATGTGAGCCCAACACGGTTTATTTGGTTTATACATCAGCGTATACCCAAATATGCAATTTACTTATAATTTAAATACAACAGCACACCTATCTGGATCATTTTAACCATAACACTCAAAGCTTGCATTTTTAAAGAAAAGAGAAATTATCAGGACACTGACATTGAATAATGTGTTTACATGGCTCATCCAGAGCAATCTGATTGCCGTTAAATTATTTGCTTATAAATTATAATGATTATTTGTTGTCGACCATTCTGGATAATACCGGGTGTGGATTTACCTCTTAAGGTCTGAAATCAGAGGAAAAAGACCCGATGCAGGATAATAAATACCGTCATTTAATTTTTCTTGCCGGGGAGGTGGGTGGTGTGGGTGGGTGGGTGGGGGAGGTTCGAGTAAGCAAACATTTTAGATAAATACAATATGTCTGG
>JAWPHD010024197.1:0-19922 GCA_037043455.1 Cyrtodaria siliqua | reverse complement strand
AACCTTTTGTTTCTTGTTTATTTTAATGCGTATTGTTGACTGCGTTCTGCGAATGCTGGACGTCCTGTTTGACTTTTATAATTGTTTTTGTTTTTGGAATGTATAGTAATAATCATAGTTAAATGGAAGTGTTGTCAGTGTCGAAGTCGGCTTCTTTTCTCTCTTGTGTTTGTGTAGGATGCTTTCAATGAATCCCCTTTTCAGTATTTATTTAATTAGTAATCAGAAAACCGAGCTTGTTATAAAAGGATGGAATATTCCCGAATATCTGGTGAAGTACTCAGCATGAAACCTCTTTCATAAACATACAAAAACAAAAATGCGACACAATGTGCACAGTTCATACATGTAGGGAAACCAACAAGTAAATAACTTATACGAAAAAAAAAAATAAGTGCTTCAAAAACTTCTTGGTGAGTCCAGATATTTTGTTTTCCTTTTTGTTTTGTTTTTCTTTTTTCTTTTTTTTTCTTTTCACCTTCGAAACATAGAAATAAGGATAAAAATATCGGACAGGGAAAGCAGCATTCAAGGACGACAGTCAACCACAAAACATAAAAACAAACACGCAAACAGACAAACGAAAAGGCAAAAGTTTGCATTTTTTAGTTATACAAAGATTACGAATATTAAAGTCCTCAACTCGAGTACAAGCTCTAGAAAAACGAATGAGTTGAGACAGATAAACCCCATAAGATGTTGCTCGGGGAACATCCCCATCCAAGTGGGGATAATTAACAATGTCAAAATTAAAATCATCTCTCTTGTCATAGATTTTGCTAATTTTTTTACCATTTTCAATCGAGAGATCTAAATCAAGAAAAGAAGCGTTATTATCAGATATATTTTCTTTATTAAGCCGAAGTTCTTTAGGATAAATATTATGAACCATAGTTGGAAAGAAAGGGTTGTCAATGTTCAGTATGTCATCCAGATACCGAGAGGTGTCATTAAAAGCTTCAATAACATCTGCCTGGGTATCTGGTGAAAGACCCAACATGAAATCCCTTTCATAGCAAAATAAAAACAAATCTGCGACAAGTGGTGCACAGTTCGTACCCATAGGGATACCAACAATTTGTCTATATACGGTGGTACCATACCTGACGAAAATATTATCTAATAGGAAGATAAGTGCTTCACAAACTTCATAGCAAGTCCACATAGTATAATTGTCTAAACTGCCGTTAGTGAAAAACGCTTTAATATTATTACATGCCAAAAATGTAGTATTTTCGTTAGCGAATGTTTTTTGAATAAGAGAAATTAGCTTGTCTTTAATAAGATGATGTGGTAAGATTGTATATAGTGTAGAGAAGTCATAAGAACTTATTGATGAAACTAGACCTTTATTGAAAATTTTATCAAGAACGTCTCCTGAATATTTTAAAGACCAAAATAAATTAATCCCAGAGTTTTCATAAGTTTTATCACAATATAGTTTAACGTGATCTTTAACGGCAGTAAGACAAGAAGTTAAAAGTTTGGAGATGTTAGTTGTGGTGCAGGCACTAGAATTAGAAATAAAGCGAGCCTTATACGGATTTTTATGTAATTTAGTAATCCAGTACATGGTACGCAGTTTATTTTGCTTATCGCTTACACCAGCCTTGAAAGTAGTGCACCGAGTGATATGTTCGGAAACAACATCATCCTCAGTAGAATTAACTGGAATATACGAATTGGTGCTGCCGAGTTCCAGAGATAAAACATTGACGTAATGTAGGCGTCAAACAATAATTACATTATTAGCAGCTTTATCTGCAGGAACTAAAACAAATTTATTATAAAATTCCTGAATTCCCGATTTTAGATTACGAAAGGAAAACCTAGGTCTCGGAGGTAGTAAATAGGGGTTAGAATTATAAAAGTTAATACGTGTATCTATAATTTTAAGAATAGACTTTTTCCAAGTAGAAAGCGAGTTTGGGTCCGCATGTTCTCTACGACACCATTTTATACTAAAATCTTCAATGGAGTGGGCGATCTGGGCACGACAGGCAATAGTTGAAGGTAATCTATATTTAGGACCTTTCGAAAACAAATGCCGAATACGTTTATCAACAATATCAAAATTACCAGTGATGACATGACCTGCTGGAGCATAGCAAAATTTTGATGTATTGCATTCACATTCCGTAGGAGTATTAAGTACTATATCAAGGTCAGAAACTATTTTGTTGTAGTTGAAAATAATGTTTCTAATGGACTTTTTATACTTATAACAAATTACAGGACTTTCGGAATTTTTGAAATATTTTGGGATAGAACCAACTACATGAGTATCCCGAAAAAATACTAGGCATGTCAATGAAATCAATACCTTTATTAATATATAGTAGTTTTAGAAAATGCCTGACGTGATCAGACTCCTTGTCAATATGGGGTCGGAGAACATGTTGTGTGTAGCTTTGAACTATGGAAGCAGTGTTATACATGTGGGATCTGTACGAATGAAAATTTTGTCGGCTTCCTCGTCGAACAACTTTAGTGAAGAAATAGACAAAGAGGTAAGCCGTGAAAGCATAGAGTGCTTTCCAGACTGTTTAAAAATAGTATGTAAATCAGCGACAGAAATAATTACACGCGATTTACGTTTGATGTTACCATTACGCCTAAGACCAAGATACCTAGATTTACGCTTTCGAATAGAAAATATAGAAAAAATGTCAATATTAGGATCTTTAGAACTATTTCCTTCTTGATAAATTTTGTCATTAAGGCCTAGTGGATAAGGTGTCTGTAAGTTTTTCATCCACTTAAGTTCTGCAATGTGTCTACCTTTTTTTTGAAGCTTTTAGTAGCATCATTATCAAAAAATAAATATTCAACTGGTTGAACAGTTACTTAATTGAAATTATGACCTGACTGACGAAAGTGTTGGTATAAGTAATTTTTTAACTTTTTAGGATTACTTGCATTATATTTGTGTTCACGAAATCGAACTTTTAAGGATCGACCTGTTTGTCCAACATATTGTATACCGCAAAGTGGTGCATTTCAAGTCAGAACATAAATGACGTGAGTAGTACGTCAATCAACATTTGAAGCTAGACATACATTAAACAATCTACCATTAACAGCTGATTTAATGGTGGACTTGCACGATAAATAATTGCAACAACTGCACCTCTTAGCATTGCACTTATAAATAGAGGGAAACACCCTGCGTCTTGAATGAACTAAATGATTTCTGAAAGGAGACTTTACATGGTATTTCCTCAAAACAGGTGATCCTAGAGGAGTAACGGAAACTTTTGAGCCATTATTAAAAATCCTAGTTATATTGTTAGAATAACATGAAACGAGGTTGCCGAATGAAGATTTAAAGGTGTAAGGCGTACATAAGGTTTAGTTCTAAGAAATGAAGAGTTATTTTGTGGAATTTGTATTGATGACGCAGAGTGTAACCGAAGAGGTGAAAGATTTATTTTGAAAGTTTTAGAAGCCCATTTTATTTCCCCGTCTAGTGGTGAGCAGAGGGTTGATGAGGATCATCCCTATGCACACCTTCCAGCAATTAAATGTTTTGTATACAATGTACTAGTTAAATATATGTATATATATGTATATATATATACAGTTGTATCCTTAACGTATATGTTTCGTCCTCACATACACAAATCATTCACACTGAAAACTCAACAGATATATTTCAAGCTTTTAATTAACAAGCATTTAACAATAAATAAATAAATAAATTTATTCATAGTTATTTATTGCAATTGCTCTATAAAATATAATTGTCTTCTGGCAAGTTTATAGTATAGTGGTAGTCTAGTTAAATGTGTACGCGTTAATAATAAAGATAATTTCACTATAATTAAGATGTTATTGAGAAGGAAAAAAAGTGGGGAGGGATGGGGGCATTAGATGTTTTACTAATATATATATATAAAAAGAATAAAAAGGTTGCTAGGTGTTCATTTTAAGAAGTTTGAAAGATTTCCAATGTTTTTAAGAAACAGTCATATTTATTTTCTTCAATCAGTTTTATAAAACAGTCGCAGTCTTTTTTTCATTGTAGTGAAGATAGTTTGTTGTTTTTTGAGCATCGACAATAGTATACGTAGTACTTTGCTTCCAACATTATACGCTGATTTAAAATATTTTGTTTTCATCATATATTCCAAAGAAAAATGACTTCTTCAAAAGCTATTTCACATTATTATTTTGTTTTTGTTGTTGTAACCTTAAGGTTTGTCAGTATACTTTGTGAAAGCTGACATTCTCACAGTAAATTTGTACTTGTTTCATTGACTGATGAACAGAACGAACAAAATGGACTCTATGTTAATTTTATTTGATGGAGAAAATTGTTTGTTGCTAAAAAATTGTGATTTATTCTTATCTGTAACCATTGTAAAGTTGTATCCTTTGTTATAACTGTTAATGGCCTTGTATAAATTTGACTCCAGGTATCTTTGTTGAAGTTGTACATTCTAGTCCATGTGATTTTACCACACATTCATTATTTTGATTTAATGTTTCATACATGTCTTTTATTACTTTTTTATTTCTTAAATATATTTTTAGTGGAATTGGTAGCACAGGAGTTTCCAACTTATTTGTTCTTTTACTATCTGTTATTTCTTTCTGCATTGTTTTGATAGCTGCCACTAACCCATTATATTATACAAATGTTAAATCTATTCCATATAAATGCTTTAATTCGTCATATTAATATATTTTTCCATCCTTTCCCTTTAGGTCATTTATTATTTCTAAGCCATTATTATCCCATGATTTTTATAAAAAAAAATGCACTTGTGTCTATACATATACTTTTATTATAGAATATTGGGCTTTATAGAAAAAGGTCCTCATTGGCTGGTTGATACTTTGATACAAAATTATGTGGGCCTTAAGAACATCTTGCAAAAAAACGTTTGTTATACTTCATAATGTCTTATTTATATACAAACATACTGCAGTTAAACAGTTTATCTATTTATGACTTTAGGATTTTTTCATATTTGCATTGTTCTGTTACTATTCTTCTAATCCATGTTGTTTTTAAAACTGTTATAAAGGCTTTTATTTTAAGATGCACTCTCCAGAATAAATATTATTAAATATGGATACATAATTATGAACAATACCAGTTCTGTTAAATAATATAATTTTCAATGCATGTCACTTGTATGTGGCATTCAAATGCATGTAATATATGTGGAAAATATGGTCACAGCATCTTTATATTGTCGAACCCAAGGTCGGAGTGTCTCATCCCTTATTCTCTGCCATAGCTTGCTAATAATATCTCACATCGCTTTTTGATTGGTACCGCCTGGTGCAATTGCTGTTTCTCATTATAAATGCTAACTTACATGTAACTATTGCTCTTGCTGCTTTAAAAGGCTGATACTTGTAATTCTGGCTCTTCACAAATGTGTTTGTCTTTTATATTTTAAGCAACACAAAATAGGGGGTACACAGGTTATGCACAAAAGATAAGGACAACACCCTTATCTCTAATTATGCCATATAATTTTGAAATTGTTAAATCGATAATATTGTCTATGAATTACAATGTCGATAGACCGGACACCGTCCAGGACCAGGATGATCACCATTGGAAAAGCCGTTGGTCAAGAGAGATAATCCAGCTGTACGACTTGACTTTCTAGATAACAGTGTCACAAGGATACTTGATCACCAGTGTAACCCAGTGAAGCTATAACTAAGGGAGATAAGCCTTTTAACACATTACTGATAAGACACTCCGAACCCTTGTCCGGTAGAATTAAGCGTCCTTATACAAAACCATCTTGCAATTGCATACTCTCCTGGCGAGGATGATTTTCACAGGGAAGAAGCCGTGGCTAGAATTTATGAAACTGTGTTAGGCTATTTAAATGGATTACAATAAAACTGCTGCAAATGTAACTCTTTAAAATAAAAATAAAATTGATTGTGTCATTACACACTCGTTCGTTAATTCTTCAGTACTGTCTTGCTTGACCGCATTAAGTCAAAATGTTCACTCCACTTTGAATTATGACCATTAGGTACACACCTATTGTTCCAAATGTACTTTATTGTATACGTTGTTTAATGTTAAACATCACGGCACATAGTCCTGGGGCCTTTTCTGACCCTACCTTAAATATTAATTCACAATGTCACTATAACGTTTCCTTCCATCGAGTCTTCTAAACATGGCCCTCAAGTTTTGTACGAGTCTGTCGGGCTTCCCGCCTTCCTTCTACTATGTGCGTCGTAGTTTAGGCTCCTTACATCACTCAATCGAAGTTTGTATCATTTATGCGAGATGAAATTAGAACGTAACTCGCAGCATCGTTTGTTTAAACAAGTTTAACCCATGCATAATCAACTAGTAAGCAATATTTACTTTCGGTGACATTTACATGTTTCCATACATTGCTTCTGCACTCTTGTAAAAGGTAACAGTCTATTCAGACTAGAAATTTATTTGACTAGAATATACATTGTCATAATATGAACATATTATGCTGTTTTAGTAATTGTGGCACAGCATATAATGCCTATTCTAGACTTTAATTCGACTAGAATATACATTAACATTATGTCATACAATTAAAACATTATGTGATCTTATTAATTTGGCACAAAATGTTCATAATGCTTATATATGACATATTTGTCTGTGATTTGCATAGGAAATACTGGGAATAGAAAAGCTATATCTACTCGTTTGCTCTACTGGGAAATATGTTGGGAGATATTTCCCAGTAAGGAACATTGCTCGGCCTTTTCCGTCAGTGGCGGGAATGCCAAATGACGTTCCAATTGCTTTACGGACGAAGTCGTCAGATTCCGCCACTAGGAAATAACAATTACGGAAATTAACGAATAGTTCCGGTTCCACTTGTTTTGTTTGTATGACGTAACGTCTCGCTCTTATATCGGGCCATTTCTCTACCGAGGGAGATATTTTCAGTATCTCAAAAACACTGGTTATTAAACTCTATATTATAATATTGAAACCTTTTTAACAGGTTACTAACATAAAGTATCATGAATATACTCATGTAAAGGGTGAAGCTGGAGGGAACGATTTATCTTTTGTCGATAGAGGAAAAGCAATTATCCCTTTCGCGCATTCGCACTTGAATATTTCCTATTATTCGTACTAATCAGTTCGACCCCAAGCATTACATCTATCGCGATCGTCCACGAAAATAAAACTGGCTATTTCGGCAACAGACAAACTTATTTTACGATGCACTCTCCGGAATAAATATAATTAAATAGGGTTAAATATGAACAACACCAGTTCTGTTAAATAGTATACTTTTCAATGCATGTCACTTGTATGTGGCATTCAAATGCATGTTATATATGTGGAAAATATGGCCACATCAGCTTTATATTGTCGAACCAAAGGTCGTTGTCTCATCCTATATTCTCTGCCTTAGATTGCTATTGCAATCATATCTTACATCGCTTTGTGATTGGTACCACCTGGTACAAATGCTCTTCCCTCCAGTCGGTGGTGAGGTGATAGGAATCAACCGACTGCGCGTTACTTAGCAGAGGGGTAGGACTCCCCCGTTTCGTTAGAGAAGGGAATGGTTATGGTTGAGTGACGTGGAGATCTGGTAGTTATCTCCGCGTTACAACACACCACTTTGGTCCGGACTTCAACAAGGGAGGCGGTCAGATTAGCCCGTTCTGATCAATCGGTTTGTCACGCCAGCTACTCGGGATCCTAGCTTCTTGTTTAATTCACATCTCTCTCAATCTCTCTCCTTTAATATCCTTTTATTTTGTCTTCTTTAAACATAATGTAAAATGATCCCTTATGGCGGTGGCGCTATGGTTAATTATGTATTTCTGAACCCTATATGGCTATACTC
This sequence comes from Cyrtodaria siliqua, assembly GCA_037043455.1. NCBI lineage: Eukaryota > Metazoa > Mollusca > Bivalvia > Adapedonta > Hiatellidae > Cyrtodaria > Cyrtodaria siliqua. Next base: position 12,078 of record JAWPHD010024197.1, on the reverse strand, counting down.
ATGCCACTTTTAAGCGGAACATAAGAGCGGCTCTTCGACTTTTTTAGTTAAGGGTTTATGTCCGCTGGGTGGTATGAGGGGTCTGATGCGTTAGTTTTATATAAGTATATTCTTCACGTATTCTTGGCATTTGTCTGTCGGATATCCTCAGCTAATGTACCCTTGTTGGGATCCGAGCTGGGTGAGAAGCGTGGAGAATTAATATCAATTCCCCATTATGGCACCAAAACACGCACACAAAACTCATACTCCTAAACGATCTCGAGAGGAGTCCGAATCTGAATCTGATGAGGATATTCCTCATTTAAATTGGCCTCGTTTTCTGAATATTATCGGTCTAGATGATGATAAAGCTATCACTAGACTCTCTCCTTTTGCCATCTCCAATGCTTTACTTGGCATCGCCAAGGAGTGTCAAAAAACTCAATAATGGAAAACTTCTTGTCGAGTGTGCCAAACAACCACACTCTGACAATCTTCTTAAAATTCAAACTTTCGTAAACATCCGTGTTTCTTTCAATTCTTCAAAGGGTGTAGTACGCTCCAGGGAACTGGAGCACTGCACTCTTGGAGAAATGACTCATCATCTGAATTCTCAAAGTGTGACTGAGGTAACGCGCATCAGTACGAGGCGGAGTGGCAAATCCCTCCTACAAATACTTGTGTGCTTACTTTCAGCACACCAAATCTTACAATGACCATCAAGTCTGGGTATATCATTCTACCAGTTGATTCCTTTATTCCAAACCCACTTCGGTGATTTAACTGTCAACTCTTTAGTCACATAGCGAGCTGCTCCTGTCTGTGCCCTTTGCGGCCAGGAGGGTCATAGCGACTTCGTCAATTGCAAACATTCTGCCTCTTGCGTTAACTGCAAGGGGTCCGACGGAGCTTTCTCTAAGGATTGCACGAGAGGGAAATTCAGAAAGTTAAGATTGAAAAGAACATTTCTTTTCCTGAAGCTAGAAAGCTTGTTGAGAGTCTTACTCCGCCCACTCCATCTGGCAAATCTTATACCGATGCGATTAGGGTTGAGAAACCAGCTACCAGGTATATCGCGGTGAAGACCGTAGTAACCTGGCCAATAGACTCCGACACGTTTACTACTATTCCACTGTCTGTTTAGAAATCCTCTAATACATTTTCAGTCTCTCAAACTGTGGTCCTCTTTAATAAGCCCCATGTAGCTCCCAAACCTCCAAGCCTAAAACTCCTTCAACTATATCCTCAACAACTCCTACACCTAATGCATATACTTTATCTATTTCGAAATCGACGGACTCTGGTGCAAGCAAGAGTCCACCAAATCTGACGAACTCTTTCAAAGGTTCGTCAAATCCGACGAACAATCCCAAGAGTTCGTCACCTCTGCCATGGACGTGACAGCAAGAAAAAAGAAAACTCCCGGGTTAGGGAAGCAGTCAAGATGATCCGATTGTACTGCACAACAGATTTGGAAAAATTGGAGATGGAGGGTGATCATCCAGCACGTCTGGAACTCCCAAAGTCTCCAAAGTCGCCAAGGTCTGCCAACCGGAAAGGCCGTAAACCTGTACTTCCGCCTTGGTGACATCAAAATCAAATAAGGTCATTCAATCGAACTGCGAGGTTTCAAACACAATTATGATGAAATCAGCTTACTTTTAAATAAACATAATCCAGTTGCATTTTGTCTAAAATAATCTTTCTTGAAGACTAGTGATAAGATATCTTTTAAAAACAAAACTATTCAATATATAACTATATTTGTGACACAGGTGATAAAGCTTCTAGAGGAGTTTCGATTCTTGTGAATCGAAACATTCCTCACAGAACTGTTGCGTTGAAAACTGATTTGCAATCTGTTGCGGTCAGTGTTACGATGCACAGAGTTATAACAATATGCTCCTTATATTTACCGCCCAGTTCTTCACTAGACCTTAAAGAACTGAATCACCTAGTTGCACAGTTACTATCACCTTTTATACTCTTGAGTGATTTTAATGCACACAACTACATTTGGGGTTGTAAGGATATAAACGATAAAGGCAAGAAAGTTGAGGATGTCTTAGCCAAAAATATATTTGTCTTTTTAATGATAACACATCACATACTTATTTACATTCAGCTACAGGCTCTCATTCTTCTATTTAACAATATGCGATCCAACGCTCTTGATGGAGTGTTGGAGACGACCTATGTGGAAGTGACCACTTCTCCTTTTTTCTTTAAAATATCAGCCATCCACTTTTCGAAAAAACGCAACGAAGGAAACTTCGCAAAATTGATTGGGATACGTTTCAATCTCTTTGTGAGAAACAATTAAAGCCTTCCGTTTTCGAGGATGTCGAAGACGCAACTGCTCTTTTCACCAAAACCCTTCATGATATAGCTGATCAAACTATTCCAAAAACCTCGGCAAATCCAAAACGCCCATATAACCCATGGTTCGATGAGGACTGCAAAAAGGCAGTCAGCGATCGGAAAGAAATATAAAAAGATCGGACAGGGAAAGTAGCATTCAAGAAGGACAGTCAACCACAAAACAAAGACACAAACACGCAAACAGACTAACATGAAGGCAAAAGTAATAATAAATGCAAACGACATCACAAACGCAAAAGGGTTGTCAATAGGGCTACCGCCTTGGAACGGTAAGAGGTAAAATAGGCCACTGGGGTTTAAACCGGTTCTAGGGTGCACCAAACCTCATACTTACCCTACTGTCATCCCATTAAAACAGGACAATATAAATAAAGAAATCCCCGCCATAATCTAATCTCTAACCAACTAGGCAGCATCAATTGGCAATATAAGTAAAACACAAATATGCTCGTGTAAATATAATACAAAAAAACAATAGCCTAGAAAGCCACAATGAAGGTACTCAATGACTTGGAAGAAGCCAGAGCAACAAGAGAATAAACCATTAAGGGTATGACAAGAAATATCATAGACAAACATCAAACGCCACCGTCCCAATGGGCTTTAGGTAGGCGTCATTATAGGGTCCACAGCCTGTCCGGTCATCGTACAATTAAAGAAGAAAGCATAGTGGCGAACTGTAAACGGGTCCACCATCAAGCATGCAGTTGCAAAATGGTAGGGTCATGCCCTCTTTTGATACTCTTTTTAACATGCTTAACAAAGATAGTATGAAAGTGATCATGACCAAGAATCTTACGAAGTTTATAAATCACATCACCATAGAAGTCAGGTTGTGATAGTCCTTGTCGCAGAGGAGTCCTTAAATTACTTTTATATTTAGAAAGAAGATCAGGGTTACAATAATAACAGTTTGCAAAGGTTTTACGAAGTGTATGGTAATAGTTACCCTGATTGAGTAGCGTTTTAGTTATACAAAGATTACGAATATTAAAGTCCTCAACTCGAGTACAAGCTCTTGAAAAACGAATAAATTGAGACACATACACCCCATAAGAAAAGTATGATAATGGACGTTGCTCGGAGAACATCCCCATCCAAGTGGGGATAATTAACAATGTCAAAATTAAAATCATCTCTCTTGTCATAGATTTTGCTAATTATTTTTGTAAAGCTGCTTTGAATGCTTTTAACTTGCGGCAAACTCAAAATAATTAAGATACTTTTAGAGTTTTTCGTGTGAAAGCCCGTCGTACTATTAATGACAGCAAGAGGAAATCCTGGAGATATTATTCTCTAGGCTGAACTCTCGCTCATCTCTTAAGAAGACGTGGGACATGGTCTGGAAAATAAACGGTAAAGGCAATTCTAGTTGTGTAAATCATCTTAAAACTGATAATGAGGATATTACATCTGTCAAAAATATAACGAACACTTTGGCAGAAACTTTTTCTAAAAATTCTTCTTCTGAAAATTGTCAACCAAATTTCTTTTCTAAAAAATAAGAAAATAAAAGAACAGAAGAAGCTGTATTTCAAGTCGGAACAATTAGAGTAATACAATAAACTGTTCACTCTCAAAAAACTTCGAGAATCCCTGAAAAAGGCTCATGATACATCAGCTGGTCCGGATGATATCCATTATCAATTATTAAAACATTTACCTGAAACCTGTCTCTCTACACTTCTTAATATATTTAATAAGGTTTGGGTGACAGGAAACTTCCTCGATTCTTGGCGGGAAGCAATCGTTATTCCAGTCCCCAAACCTGGAAAAGATCAAAAGACCCACTAAATTATCGCCCTATTGCTTTAACGAGTTGTATATGTAAAACCATGGAACGAATGATTAATGAGAGACTCGTTTGGTACCTGGAATCCAACAAGCTGATAACAAAGTATCAAAGTGGATTCCGGCCCCAACGAGGCACAACAGACAATCTCATTCGATTTGAAACATGTATTAGGGAAGCTTTCGTAAATAAAGAACATCTAGTCGCTGTAATTTTTGACTTGGAGAAAGCTTATGCTACTGCATGGAAGTACAGTATCATGATGGATCTTCATGACCTTGGTCTTAGAGGCCGATTACCAATTTTTATAGAGAATTTCTTAGATGATAGACAGTTTCGTGTCCGAATGGGTTCAACCCTCTCTGTCATTCATTAACAGGAGATGGGTGTGCCACAGGATAGCATACTCTCTGTCACCCTTTTTAATATAAAAAAATAACAGTATAGTTGAATGCATCAATCCTGGTGAGGATTGCTCTCTATATGTTGACGACTTTGTTATTTGTTATCGTGCAAAAAACATGGACTATAGAGAGACAACTTCAACAAATGGTTTTATATTTCCCTAAATCTAAAACTAATTGTATGCACTTTTGTCAACTATGTCAACATCATGAAGACCCGCATCTTACACTGGATGGGTCACCAATACCAGTAGTGGATGAGACAAAATTCCTTGGTCTTATTTTCGACCGTAAATTAACGATAATACCACACCTTATATACTTGAAGGCCAAGTGCCTTCAAGCTCTTTTTTTTACTTAAAGAAATATAAAAAGATCGGACAGGGAAAGTAGCATTCAAGGAGGACAGTCAACCACAAAACACAGAAACAAACACGCAAACAGACAAACAAGATGGCAAAAGTCATAATAAATGCAAACGACATCACAAACACAAAAGAGTTGACAATAGGGAAAACACTAATTGGGGAGCAGATCATAAAGTACTTTTACAACTTTATAGATCTCTTATCAGATCCAAGCTGGACTACGGCTCAATAGTATATGGATCGACCCGTAAGTCATACTTGCAGATGCTCGATCCTATACATAATCAAGGATTACGACTCGCCTTAGGTGCCTTTCGTACATCACCAGCCGAAAGTCTATATGTTGAAGCTAATGAACCATCACTGTTTCATAGACGGGACAAATTAACCCTTCAATATGCCATTAAATTAAAATCTAACCCTTCAAACCCAACTTCCGATAATGTTTTTAATCCTAGTTTTGAACCTCTTTTTGATCGAAAACCGAAGGCCATTCGACCATTTGTTCTTCGTATTAAACCAAAATTAAGAGACACTGAAATCGACCTAAATTTGTTAGCCAAGTACAAAGTACCACAAATTCCACCGTGGACTTTGAAAACACCAACAATTATTTTTGATCTTTGTAATAGTAACAAATCCAGTACAGACCCTACTGTATTTCAAAGCAAATTAAATGAAATTAAATCGAAATACAGTAACTTTCAACATATAAACACGGATGGTTCTAAAGATGGAGATAAGGCAGCTGCAGCAGTTGTTCACAAACACAGCACAAAGAGCCGCATGCCTGACAAGGCCTCTATCTTTTCAGCTGAACCTAAGGCAACTGAACTTGCCGTAAATTATATTCCGTAATCTGATGATGACCATCTTTTCTGATTCCCTTTCATCTCTTCAAGCACTGGGTAATATGAAACAAGATAACCCAGTTGTGCTTCAACTTTTAGAAAAGTACCTTTCTCTTATAGTTGATAATGTTATTATTTTCTGCTGGATTCCAAGCCATGTAGAAATACGGGGTAATGATAGAGCTGATAGTGCTGCTAAAGCAGAATTAGGTTTACATATATATAATGATAAATTACCTTATACTTCTTTTAAAAGTTGTATTAACACATGTATTCGTAACTCTTGGCAAGCCGCTTGGGATTTGTCAGTTAACAATAAACTCCCTTCAATTAAACCGGTACTTGGAGAATGGCGTTTTCTAGTATTCCCATTTGTAGAGAAGAAGTTGTTCTAGCCCTGTGCAGGATAGGGCATACACGTTATACTCATTCATTGAGCAATTACCAGAATGTATACCCTGTTTTTCACCGTTAACGGTCAAATGTGTAGACTTTGATCCTATGCGTCAAATGTACTACAATGTTAATAATATGAAAGAGTTATTTGATACTATATATTTTAGCCTTGTTTTAGATTTCCTAAAAGAAATCAGACTATATAAATCATTATAATGTGTTCTTATATATATTTACTTGTTAATATACCCGTTGACGAGCATATGTTGATTTACATATATAGTTTATATTACTACCATACCATCCCTTATTTTTTAATAATTTTATCTTTATATATTTACATTAATTTTTAATTTCTTAATTTCTTCATCTTTCGTCGTTTTTTGCGCACATTATGACCTATTTATGTGTCGACGTGCCGTAAAACACCATTCATTCATTCATTATACAATTGCTCTTGCTCATTTAAATCCTAACTTACATGTAATTATTGCTCTTGCTGTTTATAAACGGTAATACATGAAATTCGTTCTCTTTACAAATAGTAAGACATGTCAATACATATATACAACTTTACGTGTTTGTTTTTTATATTTAAAGCATCCAAAAATGAGAGGGTACACCAGTCCCAAACCAAAATATGTGTATACCACCACCAAGCCCCAAACTCTCACCTCCTAATTCCCATGCCCTCTCGCCAGCATTTTTAACCAATGAATCGCCTACTATCAATATATACTCAGCAAAAATAAAAAGTATCCACTTTGTTTTCCTGCAAAATCTGAGACAGTAAGAATGAACTAACAATTGTAGCATGATTTTCTTTTAATAACATCTTTGTTTGATGTTCACAAATAATTTCATAGAAATATACTGAATATTAAAAAAAAAATCACAGTTTGAAAAACATAGGTGTTAAAATGAAATTAACAAAACATAACAAATGTAAAGGTAACGACAATAGCACAGATTCTGCAATCTAAGTCGATACAATTAAACAGAAAATATTCAAAACCTCGCTAATAGCTTATGTGTCCACCGTTACACCGAATAACCGCAAGAATGCGACGTCGCATGCTTCTGACGTAATGACTGACGAATTCTGGAGCTAATGCGTTTCATTCGAGGACAAGAGCTGCTGCATGGTCCTGAACACTTTGGATATGGTCATCCTGACGTACACGACATGCCAAATATGCTCGTTACGTCAGAAGCATGCGACGTCGTATTTTTGAGTGTATTCGGTGTAACGGTGGAAACATGAGATATTAGCTAGGTTTCGAACAATTTTCTGTGTATTTGAATGGGCTTAGACAGCTAAATCTGTGCTATTGTCACTAATCTTTACATTTTTAAGTTTTGTTAATTTCGTTTTCACACCTATGTTTTTAAAGAAGGATAAAAATATCGGACAGGGAAATCAGCATTCAAGGACGACAGTCAACCACAAAACACAAAAACAAACACGTAAACAGACAAACGAAAAGGCAAAAGTAATAAAAAATGCAAACGACATCACAAACACAAGGGTTGACAATAGGGCTACCGTCTTGGAACAGTCAGTGGCAAAGTAGGCCACTAGGGGTTAAAACCGGTTCTAGGGTGCACCAAACCTCACAATTACCCTACTGTCATCCCATTAAAACAGGACAGTGTAAATAAAGAAATCCCCGCCATGATCTAAACTCTAACCAACAAGGCAGCATCAATAGGCAATATAAGTAAAACACAAATATGCTCGTGTAAATATAATACAAAAAAAAAAAATAGCCTAGAAACAATAATTACATTATTAGCTGCTTTATCTGCAGGAACTAAAACAAATTTATTATGAAATTCCTGAATTCCCGATTTTAGATTACGAAAGGAAAACCTAGGTCTCGGAGGTAGTAAATAGGGGGTAGCATTATAAAAGTAAATACGTGTATCTATAACTTTAAGAATAGACTTTTTCCAAGTAGAGAGCGAGTTTGGGTCCGCATGTTCTCTACGACACCATTTTATACTAAAATCTTCAATGGAGTGGGCGATCTGGGCACGACAGGCATTAAAATCAATAGTTGAAGGTAGTCTATATTTAAGACCTTTCGAAAACAAATGCCGAATACGTTTATCAACAATATCAAAATTACCAGTGATGACATGACCTGCTGGAGCATAGCAAAATTATGATGTGTTGCATTCACATTCCTTCGGAGTATTAAGTACTATATCAAGGTCAGAAACTATTTGAAAATAATATTTCTAATAGGCTTTTTTACTTATAACAAATTACAGGACTTTCGGAATTTTTGAAATATTTTGGGATAGAATCAACTACATGAGTATCCCGAAAAATACTAGGCATGTCAATGAAATCAATACCTTTATTAACATATAGTAGTTTTAGAAAATGCCTGACGTGATCAGACTCCTTGTTAATATGGGGTCGGAGAACATGTTGTGTGTAGCTTTGAACTATGGAAGCAGTGTTATACAAGGGATCTGTACGAATGAAAATTTAGTCGGCTTCCTCGTCGATCAACTTTAGTGAAGAAATATACAAAGAGGTAAGCCGTGAAAGCATAGAGTGCTTTCCAGACTGTTTAAAAATGGTATGTAAATCAGCGACAGAAATAATTACACGCGATTTACGTTTGATGTTACCATTACGCCTAAGACCATGAGACCTAGATTTACGCTTTCGAATAGAAAATATAGAAAAAATGTCAATATTAGGATCTTTAGAAATATTTCCTTCTTGATAAATATTGTCATTAAGGCCGAGTGGATAAGGTGTCTGTAAGTTTTTCATCCACTTAAGTTCTGCAATGTGTCTAGCTTTTATTTTGAAGCTTTTAGTAGCATCATTATCAAAAAATAAATGTTCAACCGGTTGAACAGTTACGTAATTAAAATTATGACCTGACTGACGAAAGTGTTGGTACAAGTAATTTTTTACTTTTTAGGATAACATTATATTTGTGTAAAGTTTGATTTATTTTTTAAGCGTTCGGTATATTTCGATGAAATTTTGTGTGACCATCAAACAAAGATGTTATTAAAAGAAAATCATGTTACAATTGTTAGTTCTTTCTTACAGTCTCAGATTTTCCAGGAAAACAAAGTGGATACTTTTTATTTTTGCTGAGTATATCTGTAATATTATGATAATGCATTAAGTATTCTGCTGGCAAGCAACAAAACATGTAAACCTTCTAACCCGAAAGCAACCTAAAAATGACAGTCGCCTTAATTGCGGGATTGCTGAGGGTACTACAATTCTTCCTCGTGATATAAATAACTACATTCTAATATAACGTTAATATAAGCATTCGATCCCCATCTGCCCAATAATTTTATATCTGCGCTACCGACTCCTTCCATAATTAAGATAGTAGCCCTGCCAATTCCAAATGAATGGATCATATATTCATACAGTGCTGTTACACAGTAACAGCTACCTTTCCTGTTGTATTTTTGGTTTACGCAAAACTACTGGCCTACCACTTTGATTTTTTCTTACTCGTACGAGTATTGCCATCAAATCGGTTTCGAACTGCACGTCATGAATCGTTAATGGCCTGCTTGAGTCTACTTGTGTTGTGAATACCAATTCTCCGTCTCGAAATAAACTGAAATACGTTAACATAAAAACTGCTCTAAAGAGTAATGTTTCATACCCCGAAAAACAAATATACTTTAATAAAACAGATATTTTTTGCAGCAGACTCCCTGCTATTGGTGCTCTTTTTGTTGGCGTAACCGCCGAGAAACTTCGAGCAGTTTTTTATCAATAAAAGTGTCTGTTCGATCGGGTACGACATTTATTTTATGATAGACGCCAATACCGGATATATAAGTGGTTATACTAGACGGCGCGTATCCAGTCTCAAAGCAATACGATATATATAAAACAATTTGTGATTTTTGTATTGGCCATTCCTGTGGTAATTTGTATAGATTACGGAATTTGGCAATAGAAGTTTACGCGTTTTTATAAACATCCCGCGTGTTAGCATACTTGCAGTCACGAGCCTTCTGGCTCCTGGCCTAATAGCTCCCAAAGATGGTTGGGTATTTTTTCTGAGTTTTGCTCTGCCCACGGTTCTAGTTTATGGAATTTGTTGATCTGTAATCGAGAAAGACTGTCTGTTAGAACATTCATTTCCCCACTTATATGGGTTGATTTGACAGTTATCATTCATTCTAAGCATCTTAAAGTAAATTCTCTGAGAAGAATCATCACTCTAACCGATTTTGAGGACATTGAATTGTTGATATCTACCACCGACATATAGTCACATCGAAAGAAGATTTTCTTATTGCGTAATCTATCCCCCCCCCCCCCCCCCCCCCCCCCCATATATGTAAGGACACCAATAGAGGAAAGAACTCCAGTACTGTAATATCATCAGTAATTCCGTCATTGAACCATTCTGCTGGCAATTTAGCATATATCCATTTACCCGCGAAATATCCTCCGAACCACAGACCAATTCCTGCCTCCCTATCTGTATACAACTGGACATCAGCATTAGACACTCAATAATGGTCATGCAAAACTGATATACCATTAAATTGTTTGAAAAATACTAACCACATAGCCAGATCTTGGCGTATAACTTTATTGATTATGATATGGCGGTTTCGTAGGGCCACATATTGAGTCAATAAACCTTCTACGAAAAGGTCTTCCCTGTAGGATTGCTCCGCATGCGAAATTAAGTACCCCAATCAAGGATTGCATCATTCTTAAAGTAGCCTTTTCTTTAGATAACATTTCTTGAGTTTTTTCAATAATCTCCTCTATTTTTGTTTTTTGGGAGTACGTATAATCATTTCCTGAGAATCAATCTCAATACCCAGGAAACCAATCTTTGTTTTGGGACCCTAGGTTTTATCTTTTGCGATTGCCACCCCTAAGCTTTGCATACACTTGAAAATGCGATAGTGTTTTTCTACCGCCAAACAAAAAAACTGGATTTTGTAACAAAATTCAAGGAAAGTAGCAAACTTCTCAAATGTACTGCAGCTTATCGAACATCCAAATAGTATTTTCCTTCAATATGGAAACCAAGTAGGTCAAAATCACCTGGATTAACCGGTAACAATCGAAAAGCTGATTTTATATCTGATTTTCCTATTATACACCCCTTCCCCAGTTCTTTGAAAATGTGAACTGCCTCATCAAAATGTGTGTATTGGACCGTGGATACTTTTGGATCGATAGAGTCATTTACTGAATATCCCGTGGGTATGACAGATGATGTATTAATTTTCAATTCCCCTTCGACCTTTTTAGGAACTAACCAATGGGGGATATTCTCAAATTATGTATAGGTCTCGTGTTAAAAGGAACTGCAACACTGCCCTCTGAAACTTCTGAAACTTCTTTATTAATTTTTATTTTAACAACACTAGGATTAAAGTTTGCAGATTTCGTCCTTGTCTTTAGACTCCTAAACCGGCCTTGTCTCAATTCGTCCCTATTTCGTTGTCTCAATTACCTTGTCTTCGAAATCCGGGACCGGCCTGGTCGCTGTTCGTCCCTTTTTTGGGGCACTTCTGGCTTTGTCGTGGTGCTTCTCGTTTACCTTCGCTTAGCTCTAGCATCCTGCCTTGGTTTGCCTCGTCTAGACATAATGATGATGTTGTTATAGAGACGATTAAGGTCGATAACGGTAACAAAAGTAAATTAATAGCGATTTAACTATTGCCGTTACAGAAAAAGAGACTATCCCTTTCGCGCATGCCCACTCGAATATTTCCTATTATTCGTACTAATCAGTTCGACCCAACCATATCAGCTACCGCGATAGTCCACGAAAATAAAACTGGCTTTTTCTTAAAGAGGCGGCAATAGTCAAACTTATATTTATCATTTTCAATCCTCCATCACAATATTCTTTACATATAATGGC
>JAWPHD010024196.1:0-19925 GCA_037043455.1 Cyrtodaria siliqua | reverse complement strand
CTGACCAAGTTATATTAAATTTTTTATATTTATTATGCAACTCGTTTGTTTCTTGTGTGGGGAGATGCGCAAATATGATTTATTCTAAATAGGCTTAATTCTATATTTAATAAACTGTTTTGGACTGATAATAGTATGATGCAATTATGAATAAACAATATTATAAAGCCATTGTATAGTTTCTTTTCTTTTACTCTGACCTCTCAAAATTAAAACAAAATCATATTTAAAGTACGAACACTTGTGATTAACTTCTTGTTAATAGACTTAATATTGCTGGCTACCCCTTCATGCTTTACTGATACATGTACCTTTGAAATAAGTCATATATAAAACAGGAAATGAAACATCTTGCATCTCGAAAGGGGAAATCAACATTGACAAATTGGCAAATGCGGTTGCCGTATGACAACAAAATGGAAATGAGTCTCAAATGTCGCAATATTGTTTCACATAAAATAGGATCGACTTTCAATTAAAATGTGCAAAATATCTAGCTAGCACTCGTTACAGGCGTATATTATCGTATGCATCGATTAGATATTAAACGATGTGTCTAGACCTTTGATAATATTTTACGACATGTTAAAATCCACACAGAGTTAACTCCCTTTACAGTTAGTTCTATCGCTGCATGGAGAATGGAAAACCCGCGTGTTATAAATAATTCGGGAAGTAATCGTCGTGCATGCGCATTACGTTAGGTGAATCTATATTGTAAAAACAAACTACTGTTTCATCGTTTTGTGAGAGTGAAACGTATTTTACACGCAGAACTAAATGGAATTTTAAAAGAACATTTCTTATGGGTAAATGTCCCGTTCTTATTGTACACGACCGGTCGGGCATGTTCCTGGGACATTCGCAAGCCCGTACCTATGTACAGGCAGTGAATGTCGTTCGGACGTGCCTTAGTGTCGAGGCCTGCATATATAGTGTTACTTCACTCAAGTAAATTTTATATCCCTAATACTGTTTTTCTAAAATTGAAAAACTATGAGATAAATGATATACATATATATTGTTGCAATCATGATCATTACTACCGAGAATAAGGTAAAATTTACTCTTATCGTCCAACGTTGAAAAATTGGGAATAATAGCAGTTAGTTCTGCAAATAAATTAGCCCTTACATTATGTAACTGGGAACATTTTATCATAAAATGGTATTCATCCTCAATCCCATTTTTACACATCTTACAAATTCTGTTATTAATATCTATTTTAGTATACCTTCCTTCTTCTATAAAAAGCTTGTGACAGCTTATTCTGAGTTTAACAAGATTAGCAACTTCAATTTTTAACTTATCATTGGCTAGAAAATATTTTTCCATACAGTAAGAACTTTTAGCATTATAAGCATCATTATATAAGTTACGTTTCCCAAATGACTCGCATCTATCCTGCAATTTTTTGGTAACAGAAGCTAACAGTGCATTGATTGAAAAAGTGTTTTGGTTGTCCCAAGAATGTGAGAAACCTATTTGTGTAAGAAAAAATTGCATCGTTGGACCATATCCTTTATTATTAGGCCTAAATTAAAAGATTGTTTGTTTGCAGTTTGCGACCGACCCATGGCAAATCCGCTAACCGAAATAATTTTTTATTTTTAATTTTTATTTAATTTTGTTTTTGTTTTTTAATTTTTTTTCTTCCCCAATGTGTTCATCACAAATATTGTTGGTTGTTTCAATTATTTTGGGAAGTTTCATAATGCTCTGATATATTGGATGCTTGGAAATAATCTCTGCTGATATAGTAAATGGAAAGGGTCTACATGACTGACCTTGTGAGGATCATGTCTGCAAAAAGGACACTTGAAGAGAATATTGTTCTTTGCAGTAACGTACATGTAAACTGAGAAGTGAAATTGACACAGAGTTCAATCTTTATACTTTAACAGGGCTTGACATTAACTTTTTTTTCTACTTTCCAGAACTTGGATTTGTTTTGCGTGGGAACAATATTTTGGTTTATCTCTACAAATTAATAATGTTATTTTCGGGCAAGTCATTGTCGAATCCACTTGCCGGAACTAAATTTCTACTTGCTCCGGGCAAGTGAAAATTTGACCATATTTTTCAAATATTTCTTATGATGAGGTGCGAATATTCAATTTATATGTTTAGATGAAATAGTGTAGATTGTATGCACTGTATTTGATGTTCATATCTTGTACCTACAAAATATTTTGTCATTTGAAACATTACTTCGAAAAAGTATCGTTGAGCACTGTTTAATAGTTACTAAGTCTATTTCATGTGTCCATAAATGAACTTTGCATGTTCTGTTAATATTTAACTAAACCCTTTTAAAAAAAACTCTATGAATAATAGTAGTGAGCATGTGTTAATAATAAGAATGTGTTTAAAAAATATATATATCCCTACCTACCGACCCACCCCAAAAAGCCATGGGTCGGAAACTGCAAACGAACAATTTTTTAATGGTGGCCTTAGATATGCTATCTAGGTAAGATTTGCTAACAAGATAGGGGCTGACTGTTCCAAAAGGAAAATTTGAATGCATCTGTGTTGACATGGGTCCTGGTAGTGGTATACTGGAAGGGATAGATTTACCTTGTTTGACGTTATGAGATAACAGGGGAAATATAGTTCTGCTTATTAGTGGAGACTTGACCAGTGTGTATTTTATAGAAAGGGCAAAACTAGCTTGGGTACGACAGGTTTCTAAAGTTGACCATCCTAGTTGTACTATCATTTCTCCAATATGACTTGTATTGTGCCAGCGTCTGCTCGACCATCTAGCAGCAGTACGTTGAACTTTTTCAATCTCATTTATATGTTATGCGAATTCCAGCTGGGGCCATACCAATGTTTTATAGGCAACTACTTTTGTTTCTTTTGGAGCTAGTGCCAAGTTACGTCTAAGAAAACCAAGGGTCTTATTTGCCTTACTACATTTGTTATGAATGTGAGTTCCCCAGTCTAGATCATTTGTTATGGTAACCCCAAGATATTTTGCTGTGGATACACACTCCAGTCCTTGACCATGAAGAGTGTAATCAAAAATGAATTGCTTGTTTAAGTGGTGCTTAGTTACCCTCATGGAGTTGCATTTTGAAACATTAAATTCCATGAACCAGTCCTTCTCCCAGAGAGCGAGTTTATCAAGGTCTCTTCTTGTAAGATCTCACAGTCTCTCTGGGAGTAAATGTTTCTGTACAATACACAGTCGTCGGCAAACAGTCGGACGTTTGACCTAATATTGTCGGGTAGATCATTGATAAAAAGAGGACGGGCTCCGTCGAGGACAACCTGCTGTGTAAAAAAAAATATAACATACACTTATAAACTCATACATTTTCATAGATATAGAGACCAAAATTATTAATTTATATAATACAAAGTATAAAATGTTTTTTAATTACAACATGCAGTGATAATATTCCTTTAATCAAAGCCATATAATTTTACGGGAGCTGGGTCTGTCAGCTTATTTAGAATTGCAACATTTTTTTCGCAATAATAACGACACATATTTTTTTTAAATACCTTTTATAACAGGAATAAAAAAAACAACAGAAAATACTTACCAATATTGTTTTATTGAAAATTGCTTAACATTTATTATTTGGACAGACATTTTTATGCCCCCGAAGGGTAGCATATAGTAGTCGCACTGTCTGTCCGTTCGTGATTGTTCGCGATTGTTCGTCCCTGTTTGTCGGTACAATAGTGTCCGCTTCATAACTCTGACAATATTGGACAGATTTTCAAATAACTTCGCACAATTGCTCACCACAACAAGACGACGTGTCGCGCACAAAATCCAGGTCCGTGGCTCCAAGGTCAAGGTCACACTTAGAGGTCAAAGGTTGTCTGTTCGTCTGTACAATCGTGTCCTCTTCATAACTCTGACAATAATGGATGGATTTTCAAATAACTTCGCACAATTGCTCACCACAACAAGACGATGTGTCACGCACAAAATCCAGGTCTGTGGCTCCATGGTCAAGATCACACTTAGAGGTCAAAGGACAAAACAAAGTGCTTTCGTGTCCGGTTAATAACTCTGACATTCATGGACAGATTTTCAAATAACTTGGCACATTTGCTCACCACAACTAGACGACGTGTCGTGTACAAAACCCAGGTCCGTGGCTCCAAGGTCAAGGTCACATTTAGAGGTCAAAGGTCAAATTGTGTCCAGTCAGTAACTGGCATTCCTGGACGGATATTCAAATAACTTGGCACAAGTGCTCAGCACAACCAGACGACATGTTGCGCACAAAATCCAGGTTCGTCGCTCCAAGGTCAAGGTCACACTTAGAGGCCAAAGGTCAAGTCATGTCCAGTCAATAACTGGCATTTCTTGACAGATTTTGAATTAACTTGGCACAAGTGCTCACCACAACAACATGATGCATCGCGCACAAACCAGGTCCGTGGCTTCAAGGTCAAGGTCACACATAGGTCAAAGGTCAAATCGTGTTCAGTTAATAACCTGGACGGATTTTCAAATTACTTGGCACAAGTGCTCACCACAATAAGACAATGTGTCGAGCACAAATCCAGGTCTGTGGCCCCAAGGTCAAGGTCACACTTAGAGGTCAAAGGTCAAATTGTGTGAGACAATAACTGTGGCATGCCTGGATGGATTTTCAAATAACTTGTTTTAATTTTTTTTTTTAAATTTTTCATTAAATTATTTTTTTTTCGTAATTTATTTCTTAATTTTTTTTTTTTTTTTTTTTTTTTTTTTTTTTTTTCTTTAATTTTTTTTTTGTTTAAATGTTTTTTTTTTATTTAATTTTTTTTATATTTTTTAATTTTTTTTTTTTTTGAAATTTTGAATTTTGAATTTTGAATTTTTATTTTTTTTATTTTCTATTATTTTTTTTTTTTTTTTTTTTTTTTTTTTTTAATATTAATTTTTTATTTTTTTGAAATTATGTTTATATATATCTGTTGGTTTCATATTGCTCCAAGGTCAAGGTCACACTTACAGGTCACTTCGGGGGTATTTGTCACTTACTGTGACATTTCTTGTTACATATTAAATGGAACATGTCGTATGTCTGAAACAAACTGAACAAGTTGCGTGTCGCATGACCTATGGCTTCTGAACCCATGTCTGCCATAATCCTAATCCTTCATAAAAATACTTAGCATTTGTATATTTCACGCTTCTTGTCATTTTCTTTTTTATTTCTTCTTCTTCTTCCATGGTAAGAACTAGGCTTTTCAAAGAACGTCATCGGTTCAGCGGGGTCATGCATGGCAGACGAGTTCAGCAGGTGCCCCAATTGGTTATTATACTCACGTTTTTGAAAAAAACTGGGTATATTAAAATCGCCTCCGTTTGTCCGTTACTGCATCTCCTCCTTAACCGCTGAACAGAATTCAGCCAAACTTAGGGTATGACATCACCATATTATGATGTCAGACGGCTTTTATTTTTGACTCCGAGCCCAGGGGTCCTCAGTGGCTGTCAAAAGGTCAAATACACTAAAAATTCAATAACACTGTCATTTTTACATATTTTTGCACATAACCAGGTGGGGCAGGCGGGATTTGGGGTACATTTTTTTCATATTTTTTTTTTTGGAATTAGGTCTCAAATGAAACATTATGATGATGGCTCTGCACCCAGGGTCCCTCATGGGGGTCAAATACACTAAAAATTCAATTACACTGTCATTTTTCCATATTCTTCCACATAACTTGGTGTATGTAGACGTCTATATTTTAATATAGTGATGCGGCGTCCGTCTGTCCGTCCGTCTGTCTGTCCGTAAACATTTTTTTGTAGCGACTACTCCTCTGAAACTACTGAATGGATTTTCATGAAACTTTACAGAAATGTTGCCCATGTAGTCTTTTTGATCCTAGCAAAAATTCATGTTGATGTGAAATCCAAGATTGCCACCAGATCCAGTGTTCATTCTGGAGGGCGACATAGGCGACAAAGTCGCTTTTTCCTCCGTGACTTCGCTTTTTTTTTAGCCGACGGCGAAGTTTAAGTCGCCTTTAGATTGACCACTTCGCTTTTTTCCCGCCCTCATGCGAAGTGTAACCACTCCTTTAATTGACCTGTTGTTTATGTCTCAGGACAGGTGTAGACATCTCTGGGAAGGGATTATGCTAATTGCTTTGATCGATCACAGCAGAAACCCCGCGTGATCGATCACAGCAGAAACCCCGCGGGGAGCATACTTTCCTACAACAATGATATCCCCCGAGGCAATTTTCGCACCTCGCCATTTTTTGTTTACAAATTAGACTGTACAGGGAATACACACGCCTTATCCAATGAGATTGCGTATAGCTGAACAATTGACCAATCGTAGGTTCCGTTACAGTTGACAAGTGCGTGTTGAAAACATGATCGAAACAAAACAACAATCTGAAGCTAATTGACCTGAGGTGATTAAATGATACCACCGAATAATGATTACAGTTGTGTTTTCTTAATTGTTTAATAAAACGGACCTTTTGGCATTCCAAACAAACAATTGCATGAAAAAGAGTTAATAATAGATGATATTTCTACTGAATTTGCGGCAATATTTGACGTCCGGAAAAGTGCGGTGTCATAGTAGTTCGGATAGGTACATAAGTTTGGATGGAGGAAAAACATTTTTTTATTAAAGAGGCTCTACCTTTATCTTTTTGTCCACCAATTGATATAAACTTTACTTAATTATAAAGAGGACTATGAAAAAGGTAAATGGCAATAATTTCACCCAATGTAATATGCATTTTGCTGGGGAAAAACAAGATTGAAAAGATCGGATTTTTGAAATTGTATTCGTAATTGTTTTAGACAAGCCGATTGCGGAGATTTTCCGTTCTTATTCGTTTACAATCGGAACTGCCTCGTTGGATTGGCGAAGAGTTCCGATCGATTCGTTTACTATCGGAACTGCCCCGAATAGTTTGTTTTCGTTCAACTGAATCGCATTGCGCATGTCCGAGAAAATCGTAAAATCTCGTAGTGCTCCGGCAGGAATAAAAGGCTGGGCAGCATTTCATTCAAGATATTGTTTTGATCATAATTTATAATTTACAGAACTGGAATACGAACCATGTTTCTTCTTAGAATACTCATAAAATAGCTTTGTATACATTTAAATGCAGTAATATTGAGTATTTAATATTTTACATTAAAAATCACGTAGATATAGGTAGTGCCTCTTTAAATATTGTTTTTAGCTAATA
Source organism: Cyrtodaria siliqua (assembly GCA_037043455.1). Lineage (NCBI taxonomy): Eukaryota > Metazoa > Mollusca > Bivalvia > Adapedonta > Hiatellidae > Cyrtodaria > Cyrtodaria siliqua. The sequence goes on along the minus strand of JAWPHD010024196.1, from coordinate 12,740 downwards.
CAAATTGGGAAACAAAACACATAAATTGGTCTTATAGGTCTTAATGAGGAATAAGCCTTTTAGGAAAAAGTTTGAGAATCATATTTACACCCTTCATAGAACTCCATACAAATTGATAGAAATATGAATAAATAAAGATACAAGCAATATATTTATATTAATTCTTCTCTCAGTCCTTCCTTCTATAGTTACAGTATAATAAGTAAAGAGTGCCTGTGAGTCTGAATAAAATTAATAAACACATTTAATTTGAAACAGCTAGCATGCTCTTAAATAATCAAAAGTTATAACCAATAGGGTGTATACATGTATATCAGTTAATAATTAAAAATAACCGATTGCGCGCTTAATTTAAAAGATCGTGTCTCCCTCACTTCTCCTTATTTTTTGGTCACTTCTCTCTATTTTCTTTGGAGAAGTGAAGTCACTTCCCCCTAAAATCCAGGCCTAGATTGAACCCTGCAGATCTAAAAATAGATTTTTAAAAAAGAAGGTTGTAGCGACTACTTCTTGAAAACTCTAAGTGATATTGATATGGGACTTTTTCTAAAATGATCAGCATGATATGATGTTAGTCCTTGTCGAAAATCGTTTTGATTCGACGTTAAACATGGCTGCCAGCGGCCATCTTTGTTTACATAGAGTTATTAAGTAAAAGTTTGTAGCGACTACTCCTCTGAAACTACTCGACGAATTTCCATGAAACTTCACAGGAATGTTGCTCTTGATGTCTAAATGATCCTAGCAACATTTCAGATTGGTCGGAAATTCAATATGGCCGCCACTGCTAAAAATAGATTTTCAAAAAACAAGTTTGTAGCGAGTACTTCTTGAAAACAATAAGTGATATTGATATGGGACTTTTTCTAAAATGATAAGTATGGAATGATGTTGATTCGAGTCGAACATTATTTTGATTCGCCATTAAACATGGCTGCCAGTGGCCATCTTTGTTTACATAGAGTTATATAGTAAAAACTTGTAGCGACTACTCCTCTGAAACTACGTGACGGATGTTCATGAAACTTCACAGGAATGTTGCTCTTGACGTCTAATTGATCCTAGCAAAATTTCATGTCGACCGCAAATTCAAGATGGCCACCACGGCTAAAAATAAATTTTCAAAAAACAAGTTTGTAGCGACTACTTCTTGAAAACTATAAGTGATATTGATAAATGTCTTTTCCTAAAATGGTCAGTATGACATGATGTTGATTTTTGTCGAAAATTCTTTGATTCGACTTTAAACATGGCTGCCAGCGGCCATCTTTGTTTACATAGAGTTATCTAGTAAAAACTTGTAGCGACTACTTCTCTGTAACTACTCGACGGATTTTCGTGAAACTTTACAGAAATGTTGATCTTGATGTCTAATTGATCCTAGCAAAATTTCAGGTCGGCCAGAAATTCAAGATGGCTGCCATGGCTTAAAATAGATTTTCTAAATACAAGTTTGTAGCGACTACTTTTTGAAAACTATAAGTGATATTGATATGGGACTTTTTCTCAAATGATCAGTATGACATGTTATTGATCCTTGTCAAAAAATATTTTGATTTGACGTTAAACATGGCCGCCAGCGGCCATCTTTGTTTAGAGTTATATAATGAAAACTTGTAGCGACTACTCCTCTGAAACTACTCTACGGATTTTCATGAAACTTTACAGGAATGTTGCTCTTGATTTCTAATTGATCCTAGCAAAATTTCAGGTCGGATGGAAATTCAAGATGGCCGCCATGGCTAAAAATAGATTTTTAACATACAAGTTTGTAGCGACTACTTCTTGAAAACTATAAGTGATATTGATATGGGACTTTTTTTAAAATGATCAGTATGACTTGTCAAAAATTATTTTGATTCGACATTAAACATGGCCGCCAGTGGCCATCTTTGTTTACATAGAGTATAGTGAAAACTTGTAGCGACTACTCCTATGAAACTACTTGATGGATTTTCATGAAACTTCACAGGAATGCTGATCTAGCTATCAAAAATCTATCAGTAGAGCTTCAAGGTCATTGGCCTCTTGTTTAAGGGCCAGCAGAGCTTATGGGATGGTGTGTTGTCCGTCGTCCGTCCGTCGTCAATCCGTCGTCAGTCCGTCGTCCGTCGTCTGTTAACTTTTCTTCAAACAACTTCTCCTCAGAAACCGCTTGGCTAATTTTGACCAAACTTCACATGGATGATCCTTAGATGAATGCTTTTTAGATTTGTTAAAATTAGGTCGGCGCTACATCCAAGATGGCTGCCATTACCATATATGGTCAAAACCTTAAAAAATCTTCTTCTCCAGAACCGCTGGACAGATTTCAACAGTTCTTCTTTTAAAATGATGGCCAACGCCTAGACTATCAAGTTTGTTCAGGTAAAGTCCCCGGGGTCAAAAATGGCCGAGCCCCGGAGCCCTCTACTAAGTTTGTTCATCCGTTTATGGTCCTCTACTAAGTTTGTTCAAATGGTGACCCTGGGGTCAAATTTGGCCCCGCCCTGAGGGTCACAGTTTTACATAGACTTATATAGGATTCTTTTTTTAAAAATCTTCTTCTCAGAAACTACAAGAGCCAGAGGTTTAATATTTTGCATTTGCTATAAGCTTATGGTCCTTTACCAAGTTTGTTCAAATGGTGACCCTCGGGTCGTGTCACATTTGGCCCCGCCCCAAGTGTCACATGTTTTACATAGACATGTATAGGGAAAAACTTAAAAAATCTTCTTCTCTGAAACTGTAAGAGCCAGAGGTTTAATATTTTGCATTTGCTATAAGCTTGTGGTCCTCTACCAAGTTTGTTCAAATGGTGACCCTGGGGTCAAATTTGTCCTCGCCCTAAGGCTCACAGTTTTACTTAGACTTATATAGGATTTTTTTTTTAAAAATCTTCTTCTCAGAAACTACAAGAGCCAGAGGTTTAATATTTTGCATTTGCTATAAGCTTATGGTCCTTTACCAAGTTTGTTCAAATTGTGACCCTCGGGTCACATGTTTTACATACATTCTTGTATAGGGAAAAACTGAAAAAAATCTTCTTCTCTGGAACTGCAAGAGCCAGAGGTTTAATATTTTGCATTTGCTATAAACTTATGGTCCTTTACCAAGTTTGTTCAAATTGTGACCCTCGGGTCACATTTGACCCCGCCCCAAGGGTCACATGTTTTTACTGACATGTATAGGGAAAAATTAAAAAAAAATTCTTCTCTGAAACTGCAAGAGCCAGAGGTTTAATATTTTGCATTTGCTATAAGCTTATGGTCTTCTACCAAGTTTGTTCAAATGGTGACCTATTGGTCACATTTGGCCCCACCCTGGGGGTCAGTTTTACCTAGGCTTGTATAGGCAAAAGCTGTTTTTTTTTTTTTTTTAGTTTTTAATTTTATTTTTTTTTTATTTTTTTTTAAATTTCAATTTCTTTTTTTTTTTTTTTTTTTTAATTTGTTCAATTTTTTTTAAATTTATTTATTTTATTTTTTTCCTTTTTTTTTTGATTGATTTGATTTTTTTTTTTTTTTTTAAATTTTTTCATTATCTTTTTAATTACTTGACACTTACTTTAAAATTTCTTGTCGGCCCTACTCATCTTAAATGCCTTGTTGAATTTTGACGAAACTTGGCAGGAAGCATCGGTAAGATGTCTAGTTGTGCATAGCACGCTTTTGTTCCAAGTCGCTGATTTTTGATGGAGTTATGGCCCTTTGACATTCTTATTTTAAATTTCTTGTCGGCGCTACTCCTTAAACGGCTTGTTGGATTTCTACGAAATTTGGCAGGAAGCCTCAGTATGATGTCTAGTTGTGCAAAGCGCGGTATATCAATGAAATCTTGGACAATTTCGAAAACTAGCTAGATCTTGTTAGTGATAACAGAGTTATGGCCCTTGATTTGTTGAAAAATGCTATATTGTATTTTTCTTTGTTAAATCTATAGGAGAAGAGAGCTATATCTAGCTATATCTATCTAAATCTATAAGAGCTGTTTTAGCAAGAAGAGCGTCCACTGGCCCTCTTGGGCATCTTGTTTTAATTTTTGCATAAAAAGTTACAGGGTGGGCCCCTTAAAATAGGGTCGGTCGGGTTACCTGAACCACACATCACTAGCGGATCCAGGGGGGGAGGGCCGCACCCAGCGCGCGCACCCCCCCCTAAAAATTCCTGATCATACATGTACATGTATGTCCATGTTACTGTAGATAAAATATCAAACAATTTCGATGCACGTCCTCAGTATAAAAAAAATTAACGCTCGCTCGACGCATAATGGCTAATGAGTGGTTTATTAACACATTGTTAAATCCTTTTATTTGAAAATGGACTTTTTACCCTATCAATGCACTACTGCAACCGTTTTATGAGGCTAGAGACGGACCCGAAAATTGACCAAAATCTTACTCTCCCCCCCCCCCCCCCCCTAAGCTGAAATCCTGGATCTGCCCCTGCACAATTTTTTTTGTTTCGCCCTATGTTATTATAGTTGAGCCTCTAGGAAGGGGCATCAAATACACTAATAATGCAATTACGGTGTCATTTTGTTATACTTTTGCACATTAATTGGTATAATAGTCATCTATAAATAAAGAGATACACAGCATGTCAAATGATTTATTATTTAAAACTCGGACGTCTTCCCTGGGGTTCGAGTTGGAGGGGGTGAGTGGTGGAATTTACTTAAAAATTATTTCTCAAATGAACTTTTTGATGAAGGGAATACATTGTATATGCATGTACTGTGGGGCTGTGTGTGTGAGTTGTGGGGGGGGGGGATAGGGTGGACGGGGGTGAAGTGACCTGTGTGAATAAAACGTGGGTATTTTACGACGGCCTGCCGTTGAGTTCGTTCTAGTGTACATTTAAAAACAGTAAAAGAGAATGTTTTTAAAACTATGTACACATAGACTGCTGACTATAGTCTCTGTAGAGCAGGTCTGGTAGACAGCCTGACTCAGAACTCCTCTAGGGTGTCTGCAGAGGTGACATGGAGTGGTAGTTGATTCCAGTCCCTGATCATTCTAGGGAAGAAACTTGCATCATTTATGGTTCTTTCTTGGAAGAATTTCTGTTGACCTCGGGTAGGACTGTCACTTTGTCTGAGGATGTTCTCTTTATTAACATCGACAAGTCCATGATGGATCTTGAAGAGCATAAGCAGTCTACTTATGTGTTGCCATTCTTCAAGGCCCTCCCAATTAAGCTCATGTAGCATATTTGTTAAGCATCCAGGGGATCTGTCTTTATAGCTGCTGCATACTTAGCGAGCAGCTCTACGCTGGACCTGTTCGATAGCCTTGATGTCACATTCCTTCTTAAATATCCTATAGATTTTTAACGTTTTTCATTTTTTGTCCAATTATGAAGTACTTCAGCAAATGGATTATAGTATTATTGTGGGGCCATCCATCAAAATATATTTATTTGTTGTTTCCCGACCCAGGATTTTATAAGTGGGTAGGTAGGTAGGTGATTTGTTTGTTGTTTCCCGACCCAGGATTTTATAAGTGGGTAGGTAGGTAGGTGATTTTTTTTTGGCCAACGACAGTAAAAAAACGTAAGAAATTAAAGAAAAATATACTAAAAAGAGTAAAAAAAATAAATTTTGTTAAAGAATTGCTATAAAAAGTTTTGGGTAGGGCCTTTTTTGGTGGGTAGGTAGGGAACAGCAAACCAACAATTTTTAGCTCTACTGATCAGAGATCAGCAGAGCTTATGCCGTGGTGCGGCGTCCGTCGGCCGTCTGTCCGTCTGTCTGTCCGTAAACTTTTTTTTGTAGCTACAACTCCTCTGAAACTACTGAATGGATTTTCATGAAACTTTACAGAAATGTTGCCCATGAAGTCTAGTTGATCCTAGCAAAAATTCATGTTGATGTGAAATCCAAGATGGCCGCCAAATCTAAAAATAGGTTTTTAAAAAACAAGTTTGTAGCGACTACTTCTTGAAAACTATAAGTGATATTGATATGGGACTTTTTCTAAAATGATCAGCATGACATGATGTTGGTCCTTGTCAAAAATCGTTTTGATTCAACGTTAAACATGGCTGCCAGCGGCCATCTTTGTTTACATAGAATTATATAATGAAAACTTGTAGCGACTACTCCTCTGAAACTACTTGACTGATTTTCATGAAACTTCAGAGGAATGTTGCTTTTGATGTCTAATTGATCCTAGCAAAATATTAGGTCGGCCGGAAATTCAAGATGGCCGCAACGACTAAAAATAATTTTTCAAAATACAAGTTTGTAGCGACTTCTTCTTGAAAACTGTAAGTGATATTGATATGGGACTTTTTCTAAAATGATCAGCATGACATGATGTTGGTCCTTGTCAAAAATTGGTTTGATTCAACGTTAAACATATATTCCTGCCAGCGGCCATCTTTGTTTACATAGAGTTATATAGTAAAAACTTGTAGCGACTACTCCTTTGAAACTACTTGGCGGATTTTCATGAGACTTTACAGGAATGTTGCTCTTAATGTCTAATTGATCCTAGCAAAATTTCAGATCGGCCAGAAATTCAAGATGGCCGCCACAGCTAAATATAGATTTTTAAAAAAGAAGTTTGTAGCGACTACATCTTGAAAACTATAAGTGATATTGATATGGGACTTTTTGTAAAATGATCAGCATGACATGATGGTTATCAGAGTCAAACATTATTTTGATTCAACGTTAAACATGGCTGCCAGTGGCCATCTTTGTTTACATAGAGTTATATAATGAAAACTTGTAGCGACTACTCCTCTGAAACTACTTGACGGATTTTCATGAAACTTCACAGGAATGTTGCTCTTGATGTCTAATTGATCCTAGCACAATTTCAGGTCGGCCGGAAATTCAAGATGGCCGCCACGGCTAAAAATAATTTTTCAAAAAACAAGTCTGTAGCGACTACTTCCCGAAATCAAAATCCATCAGTAGAGCTTCAAGGTCATTGACCTCTTGTTTATGGTCGGCCTGGTGTTGCAGGACAACTAATGAGTATTCTGGTCAAAATCAGATAAAAGGAAATAATAATGTCCATCACACTACAATTTTCAACTTCACAGTTTAGCTATAATTCCACTTAGATTAGATCAAGATTTATCCTAATTTTTAGCTCTTCTGATCAGATATCAGCAGAGCTTATGCCGTGGTGCGTCGTCCGTCTGTCTGTCTGTCCGTCTGTCTGTCCGTCTGTCTGTCCGTCCGTAAACTTTTATTTGTAGCGACTACTCCTCTGAAACTACTGGCTGAATATTCATGAAACTTTACAGAAATGTTGCCCATGAAGTCTAGTTGATCCTAGCAAAAATTCATGTTGATGTGAAATCCAAGATGGCCGCCAAAGCTAAAAATAGATTTTTAAAATACAAGTTTGTATCGACTACTTCTTGAAAACTATAAGTGATATTGATATGGGACGTTAAACATGGCTGCCAGCGGCAATCTTTGTTTACATAAGAGTTATATAGTAAAAACTTGTAGCGACTACTTCTCTGAAACTACTTGGCGGATTTTCATGAAACTTCACAGGAACGTTGCTCTTGGTGTCTAATTGATCCTAGCAAAATTTCAGATCGGCCAGAAATTCAAGATGGCCACCACAGCTAAAAATAGATTTTTAAAAAATAAGTTTGTAGCGACTACTGCTTGAAAACTATAAGTGATATTGATATGGGACTTTTTCTAAAATGATCAGCATGACATGATGTTGATCCGAGTCGAACATTATTTTGATTCGATGTTAAACATGGCTGCCAGTGGCCATCTTTGGTTACATAGAGTTATATAGTAAAAACTTGTAGCGACTACTCCTCTTAAACTACTTGACGGATGTTCATGAAACTTCGCAGGAATGTTGCTCTTGATGTCTAGTTGATCCTAGAAAAATTTCAGGCTCGCCGGAAATTCAAGATGGCCACCACAGCTAAAAATAGATTTAAAATAAATAAGTTTGTAGCGACTACTTCTTGAAAACTATAAGAGATATTGATATGGGACTTTTTCTAAAATGATCAGCATGACATGATGTTGGTCCTTGTCGAAAATTGTATTGATTCGACGTTAAACATGGCTGCCAGCGGCCATCTTTGTTTACATAGAGTTATATAGTAAAAACTTGTAGCGACTTCTCCTTTGAAACTACTTGGCGGATTTTCATGAAACTTTACAGAAATGTTGCTCTTGATGTCTAATTGATCCTAGCAAAATTTCAGGTAGGCCGGAAATTCAAGATGGCCGCCACGGCTAAAAATAAATCTTCAAAAAACAAGTTTGTAGCGACTACTTCCTGAAATCAAAATCAATCAGTAGAGCTTCAAGGTCATTGACCTCTTGTTTATTTATGCCCAAACAAAGATTGTTTATCAATCCAATTAGTTTTTAGCTCTACTGGCCAACGGCCAGCAGAGCTTATGGGATGGCGAGTTGTCCGTCTTCCGTCCGTCCGTCGTCCGTCTTCCGTCCGTCCGTCGTCCGTCTTCCGTCGTCCGTCGTCCGTCGTTAACTTTTGTCTCGTTAAGACGATAGGGCCTTCATTTTTCATCCGATCTTTAACAAACTTTAACAGGTTGTTAATATCAATGAAAGCTCGGACAAGTTCGAAAACCAGCCAGATCGAACCAGTAACAGCGGAGTTATGGCCCTTGACTTAGTTAAAAATGCTATATGTTGCCTCGTTAAGACAATAGGGCCTTCATTTTTCATCCGATCTTTACCAAACTTCACCAGATTGTTAATATCAATGATAGCTCGGACAAGTTCGAAAACCAGCCAGATCGAACAAGTAACAGCGGAGTTATGGCCCTTGACTTAGTTAAAAATGCTATATGTTGCCTCGTTAAGGCGATAGACCCCTCATTTTTCATCCGATCGTTATCAAATGTTACCAGATTGTTAATATCAATGAAAGCTTGGACAAGTTTAAAAACCAGCCAGATCGGACCAATAACAGCGGAGTTATGGCCCTTGGTTTAGTTAAAAATGCTATATTTTGCCTCGTTAAGACGATAGGGCCTCCATTTTTCATCCGATCTTTACCAAACCGTACCAGATTGTTACTATCAATGAAAGCTTGGACAAGTTCGAAAACCAGCCAGTTCGGACCAGCAACAGCAGAGTTATAGCCCTTGATTTAGTTAATAATTCTATATTTTGCCTCGTTAAGACGATAGGGCCTTCATTTTTCATCCGATCTTTACCAAACATTACCAGATTGTTAATATTAATGAAAGCTTTGACAAGTTCGAAAACCAGCCAGATCGGACCCGCAACAGTGGAGTTATGGCCCTTGATTTAGTTGAAAAAAAGTATATTACGATAGGGTCTTGATTTTTCGTCGGATCTTTACCAAACTTTACCAGATTGTTAATATTAATGAAAGCTCTGACAAGTTTGAAAACCAACCAGATCGGACGAGAAACAGCGGAGTTATGGCCCTTGATTTAGTTAAATATGATATATTTTGCCTCGTTAATACTATGATAGGGCCTTCATTTTTCATCCGAACTTTACCAGATTGTTACTATCAATGAAAGCTCCAACAAGTTTTAAAACAGCCAGATTGGACCATTTACACCGGAGTTATGGCCCTTGATTTTCTGAAATATGCTATATTTTGGCCTGATTAAGAAGAAAGGGCCTTCATTTGGCCAGATTTCAGTGAAACTTTTCAAGGATGATCAGTACCAAGCCTAGTTGTACATATCGTCACTGTATTCCAGTTGAATGATTTTGGTGGAGTCCCTTTAAAGGTTTTAATACACAAACTTTGTCTGGACTAGTTCTCCTGAACCCCTGGCTGGATTTGAACGAAACTTGATAAGGATGATCAGTATCAGGTCTAGTTGTGCAAATCATTGCCGTGTTTCAGTTGAATGATTTTTGGCAGAGTTATGGCCCTTTAAAGGTTTTAATACACAAACTTTGTCTGGACTAGTTCTCCTGAACGCCTCCCCACATTTCAACGAAACTTTACAGGGATGATCAGCAGCAAGCATAGTTGTGCATATCATCGTGGCATTCTGGTTAACAGATTTTTGGTGGAGTTATGGCCCTTTAAAGTTTTTTGATACACAAACATTTTCCGGGCTAGTTCTCCTGAACCCCTTTCTGGATTTTAACGAAACTTAACAAGGATGATCAGTATCAAGGCTAGTTGTGCATATCATCGCAATATTCGTGTTGAATTATTTTTGGCAGAGTTATGGCCCTTTAAAGGTTTTAATAGCCAAACGTTGTCCAGATTAGTCTCTTCTGAATTCCTTGCTGGATTTCAACAAATCTTGATGGGGATGATCAGTACCAAGCCTAGTTGTACCTGTCATTGCCGTGTTGTGGTTGAATGAATTTTGGCAGAGTTATGACCCTTTAAAGGTTTTAATACACAAACTTCGTACAGACTAGTTCTCCTGAACCTCTGGCTGGATTTCAACGAAACTTGTCAGGGACAATCAGTACCAAGCCTAGTTGCGTATATCATCACCATGTTCTGGTTGAACGATATTTGAAAGAGTTATGGACCCTTATACATAAACTTTATCTAGAGCCAGTAGAGCGTCCACAGGCCCTCTTGGGCCTCTAGTTTTTGACTGTAATAATAGAGCGCACAAATGTGACGGGTGTTATGTTGACAATTTTCCCCCCATAATTCTGCTTATCCCTTTCCATATTCTGCGCAGGTAAAATCTACTTCCAAGTTGTTGAGCACATCCTTTCAATTGAAAGAAAACACAATATGGAGAGAGGTTCCCTCGTCTCAGGATCTTACCTGTTTTAAAGTGACAGGCGTTACTGGTTGTTTTTTTTTCATTTCCATATTAGACTTTTCAATACTTTTCATACAACATTGAAAAACTGCAGTAATTATTTATTGAGTACATTATTACCAGGATAAAATTCATCTAAATTGATGCAACTCTTTATCCAAAATGAGTTGAAGTTATGTTTGACAATTTGACTATTACAAGAAAGTGACGGTCGTTATGTGTGACATTGTCTATTCATTGTCAATTTCTGAATACAAAATGGGATCCTTTTGCATATATATATTGTTTCCTAAAAAATGTACGATCAACAGTTCAGATCAGAGCTTTAATAATGCTGATTATTTTGAACAACCCAGTGCGCGATTGGTAAATAGTTGGAAATTACAATCACTTTATTGGTCACCAGTCATATTCTTGATATTTTGAAATCTTAATGAGTGCTTGTGACGGACGTTATGGTGAAAAATGTGTTGACCGACAAATTGTACTCATCATGCTTTCCTCTTTATTGGCTGTGTACACTTGAATTGATGACGTAGTTCGCATATAGCCTCATTATGAATAAATATTAATGTGGTAAACGTACGTGTACTTGACTCGCGTGTCTGTCAGACGATCACATGCGGAGGTTATGAACTTGATAGACAAACGATCGTCATCAGTAACATGTTTTTTTTATTTATAAAACTACTCCGCATGAATAAAACAAATATTTATATAAATATTGTATGCTTTTTTCTTTGCTTCGTCCAAAACTGCAGGCTCGAGAAGTGACGCACCATAGTAATATTCGGTTGAAAACATAGACAATCATTTTGACAGACAGCATAACTACCGCTACGCATTTTCTTAGTATTTTTTTCTACTTTATATTGCAAAAATTATCATTACAATCACATGATTAAGTAGCACAACCATTGATATTGAAAAGTAAACTAAAAGCGTTCTCCTTTTGTAAAAATTTAACTATGTTTGTGACTCCACCACACCTTGTAAGGAGCTCTAAAAACTTGACATTTTAGGACAAAATTGGAGAAATTTCATACAAGTACCGAAACTATTAATATCAAGTTAACTCTGGTATCTCCTTGCCATAAATAATAGGTCAACACATAGCAACTTGATGTTTTATTCAATACATCAAAGAAATATTTACAGAAAAAGTGACGGAGGTTATTATTTCCATTTATCTGATTATGACCCTAGAGTAAAAATTGTCAGATTACATAGAATTGTCTGAAAACTTAGTTTATGTTTGCATTAGTGGCGGAAATTGGCCCCCGAGCAGTAGTATTTGGCTTTTGTTTTTAGATTGTGCTTCTCTTATTTATATTTTGAGCTAACAACCACAGGCAGCTGGCACAGAGCTAGGATAGTAAAAGATGGACTTAGAGTGATCAAAATATTAATTGATTTCTGGACCAAAAAAAAACAAGGTTTATATACTCTGTAAAAAAAGTTTTGGACCATGGCAGTGTTTGAACCCGTACAATGATCGCTGAACCTTGACATTCGACCATAACCCTTATTATCTCAGTTTATAATTCATAATAGATCAACAATCAACAATAAATATCGTTTACAATGAAAGTTTGCGAAAAAATAATCTTTTTATTGGTTACTCGAATGTGTCCTAACGGTTACTTTTTATGGACTTTGCAACATTTTTTACAGACCCTTTGTGTGTTCGCGATATTTTTTAAAAATCAAATCTTGTTTGAAATTTAATGTTTCTGGTACCAAATTAACCGGGTAGGGTAGACCTTGGTTACTAAAAAAAGATACTTAAATTCTGTCCTCTAGTTTTATTTTTATATGACTATATACCCAGGTCCAAAACTTTTTTTACCGAGTATATATATACATATTATATACTTGAAGGTGTTGAACTCCTAAAATGCCCAAAAAAACACCAACAGTTCTATACTACTTATTATTTATCGGTATGTAAGATAGCCTGGGCAGCATAACCTGCTCATGTCACAAGCAGAATTATATATATAA
>JAWPHD010024195.1:0-19926 GCA_037043455.1 Cyrtodaria siliqua | reverse complement strand
GATTGTATGTTGGCTATGGAGGTGGGGGTGGTGTTGGTGGATTGGTTTGGTTGGGGTGTGTTGTTTTGTTGGGGGTTGTTGGTTGGGTTTGTGGTAGGGGGTGTTGGGTGTTGGGTTGTGGGGTTTGGGTGTTTTTTTGGTGGGGGTTTGGGTTGTTGGGGATTTTTATGTTTGTTGGGGGGGATTATGGGTTGTGGGGGGTAGGTATGTGGTTGTGGTGTTTGTTGTGGTGGTTGGGGGGTTGGGTTGTGTTGGGTTTTGTGTGGGGGTGTGTTGTGTTGGTAGTGGAGGTTGATTATGTGGTTAGAGGGGGTGGTAGTTGATGGTGGGGGTTTGTTGAGGATGTTGATGTGGTGTGGGTTGTTGGGTTTGGTTTGTTGGGGGTATGTGTTGAGGGGTTGTGTTTATGGTGGTATGTGGGTGGTGGGTGTTGTGGTGTGGTTGGGGGGGTGTGTGGGGGGGGGGGGTGTGTTGGTGGTGTTGAGGGGGGTGTTGGATGTGGTTGTATTGGGGAGTGGGGGGTGGTTGTTAGTTTGGATGTGGTTGGTTGTTATGGGGTAGGTGGTGTGTTGTTTGGTTTAGTGTTGGTTGGGTATAGTGTTTGTGGGTGGTTGTTGTATTTTGGTGTTTGTTTATTGTGTGTATTGATTGGTGGTGTTGGGTTAGGTTTGTAGTTGTATGGGTGGATTGGTGTGTTTGTTGGTGTGTGGTATTGTTGTGTTTTGGTTGTTTGGTAGTTGTGTTGGGTTTGTTTGTTAGGTGGGGTGGTTGGGTGTAGGGTTGGTGTTGTTTTGGTTTGTTGTGGTAGGGTGTGTGTTTGTAGGTGTTTGTAAGTGGTTTGTGTGGTGTTGGTGTTGTTGTTGGGGTAGGTTGTTAGTTGGTGATGTGGTTTTGTGTTGTGGGTGTGGTGTTATAGGTGTAGTTTTGAGTTGGATGGTGGTTGGTGGTGGTTAGGTGTTGTGATAGGTAATGGATTGTAATTGGATTGTGGTTGTGTGGTAGGGTGTTTGTATAGGTAAGGATTGTATTGGATTTTGGTGTGTGTTGTATAGTAATGTTAATGATTTGAAGGTGTGGATTGTGGGGTTGTTGGGGTAGTGTGTTGTATAGTGTAATGATTGTGAATTTGATTGGTTGGTTGGTGGTGTGGTAGGGGTTTTGTATAGGTTAAGATGTGTTGTGTATGTGGTTTGTGGGTAGGTGTTTAATAGGTAAGGATTGTGAATTGGATGAGTGTGTTGGTGTGGGTAGTTGTTTTTGTTAGGTTAAGGATAGTCTGATTCGGAGTTGTTGTTGTGTTGGATGTTTTATATAGTTAATGATTGAATTTGCTGGTGTAGGAGAGTTGTGATGTTAATACTCTTGCTGATTGAATTAGGGTGGATGTTTGTGTTGTATATTAGTAGTTCATAGCTGATGATTGTAAATGAGGTGTGTGATGGTTTTTCGTTACGATGTACATTTGTTTGAGGTAGTTAGGTTTGATGGTTAGTACTTGTCTGCATAGTCATTTCAGGAGTTGGAAGTTGTTTGACTGTATAATAGGTTATCTGCATTACCAGTTCAGGAGTAGGAAGAAGTAGTTTGGACTGTGAATTTACGTTACCTGCAGTAGTCAGTGTCATGTAGGATGTAGTTTAAGGTATTTACACGTTATCTGCATTGTTCAGAGTAGGAGTAGGATAGGTTCGACTGTTTAATAGACGTTACCTGAATGTCGAGATTCAGGAGTAGGATGTAGTTTCGAGCTGTATAATACACGTTACCTGCTATAGCCAGATTCAGGTGTAGGAAGTAGTTCGACTGTATAATACACGTTACCTGCAATAGCCAGATTCAGAGTAGGAAGTGGAATGTCATTATTACACATTACCTGCAATAGCAGAGTTCAGGAGTAGGAAGTAGTTCGACTGTATAATACACGTTACCTGCATTAGCCAGATTCAGGAGTAGAGTTAGAGTAGAGATCGATCTTGTACTCAGTATTATCACAATGACAGCTACGTTCAGTGCAATGATCAGCAGCGCATTTATCCACGATAGGATCAATGCGCCGTGGTAAAGCCTGAAATTAGATGTCAAATGATATTTCATACTGGTAATTAATTCGTGACTCTAAAAGGTCAATATCAGTTATGAACCATACATTTATCAAAACCAAAAGCATGTATGTCAAAGTAAATCCCGTGGTAAATTTGCCTAAAAACAGTAAATCCCTGTATTATACAGCTTGCAATGCCAAAACCAAAACGCATGTACGTATGCGTACAGTACATGAGAGAAGCAAACCTCCAGAATCATGAACCATACTACAATATTTATGAACGAGATTAACGTATTTCAGTTAAATAATGTTTATATAATGAGTGTGTAACATTGGGTTCGGCTATAACGTACTATTTTCACCAGAGATCAGAGTATATGTTGTTGTTTTCACACTCATGAACCGGAACTTGAGTTAGTACGTGATATTAAACAACTGTTACAGTCATCTAATATACTGAACACATTTTGAAACAGGTGCATGTATGATTTAAACTTAGGGTAACCTTCTGTCTGGCTGACAACAAATATAGCATATTTAGATGCCTTATGCTATGGAACGTTTCACACAATATTTCTTTCTTTTCCAATTGATTTTTTAGTTTGAATGGTGTTTTACTACATTTCTAGCACATTTAGGCCATATATGTATGGTAGATTATTTGTTGGTGGAGGCAGGACCATCCACTTATTCCTGGGATAGACCAGTACTGTATACCTCCACAACATCCGTAAGAATCGACACTTTCTCAAAAGTTGAGCTCCCAGTGAGATTCGAACCCGCAGCTGTGAGAGGCGAGAAGGTTTACAATGCAGCTTCGTTAACCCTCGATTACACTGAGGCAATCGTAACATTCCACTCAACGCTATAGCTGTACTGCTTCGCTTAGACCAAATTCAAGTGGGCATTCACAATACGATCCCCTGCACACAGTTGTTTTGTGTTTTGACTAATTTTATGTTATAATGTTTCGTTTCACAATCATGTCGTTTTTCGACTTGAATTTTAAACACTATATAGCACCACTGTCACCATCATTAATATATTTTTAATTTCTTTCTTTTAAAATGTACACCTGCTTAGCTGCTGATGGAGAAATATATAAAACTAAGATACGTGTACTTAGATAAAAGAACATGTTTTATTTGTATTTTAACTAAAGCATTTAACATTTGCCAAGGTCGTCTACATTTTTAACGTAACATGGACTAGTTTCGACGAGCAAAATACATAACAGTACAGAAACAAAACAAAATCTATAGATTTAGTTTTCATTATGTGAATATTAGTGTACATGAAAACATAAACACCCCGTATATCTCGTGAACCTTTTCGTTATCAACGAACAGTTTACTTACTACCTCATACCAGACTCATTTACCAACTGTTATGTAATCTTATATCTACAGACATTAAAGCTTATTAAGGAGATATCATATATATATGTCAAATTTGGAATTAGTTTATCATGCAATCCCAATCTGTAACACAAAGTTATCATATTATCACAAGACGATCTAACGCAACTCTACTGTTTAGATGTCGGATGTATATTACGCAACTACTTACCTTCTTAAAATGTATATCAAGATAATTATCATGATTATAGAACTGTACAGCTATTTGTAATATGGTCGGTGAACTTGTCTTTGATGAATGCATAGCATTTAAATCGTTTAATTCAGGATAAACAAAGGGGTGGCGATTTACCATACTGTAACAAAATGAATACATATGAACAGTCTCAATCAAACCGAGACTGCAATGTTTTTTGTATTGATCGTGTTCGGCGATTTTCAAAATTCTCCTTTCATAATATTTTACATATTTGAATGATTTTTACAACAGGGATTGTCTATAGCAAACTTAAAGTATTTTTCAAGTTCATTTAAAATTATAATTAAGTACAGCAGTTTCGATTTCAAAACAAGTAAAAAACTTTGGCGCGATAGTCTTTATAATTTGCTTTTAATATAATATATTGCAATTTCTTTATAAACTTAAAGCAGATGAAAAGTAGTTAATTAATAATAACTTAAAATGAAGTCAATGATAAATATGCTCCAAATTTGAATCTAAACTTAAAATAAAGATAAAAAAGATCTTCTGGGATTTTTGTTGCATACCATTCTGAGGTTTGTCCAAAATGAGCCTTACATAGAAACTCATTTTTAAGCTATATTAATATTTTCAAAACATCCAATAATTTTGCTCTGAAAAAAGTTCAACCACATTTTCCAATTTTAGTGAAACTATTGTAAGTCAATATTTTTTAAATATCTCATAATACACAGTGATTTCTTTCTTTCTTTTCAAAACATACATGAATATCATTTCTTTGTTTCATGCAAGATAATAAAGTTCTTCAATGCATTTTTGCCTCAACAGACTTAAACCTTCGAAATGAATATAAGTGCGTTAAGTTATAGAAATAATCATGATACTGGAGATATTCGGAATGTTAACCTTTACTAGCATTTTATATAACAGTTGTTAAAGCTGAAGGATGTTGGCTGGGCAAGTTTTGACATATCAAGTGTAAGCATTTTAATCATAGTTTTATTTGGTAACAATTTTTTTCATTTTTTGCCTGCTAGTAGATATGGATATGATGTAGGATTTAAGGCAGTAAGATATCATATTTTAAGGAAATTATTTTTTCCGTACTTTTTCATCATTTGTGACCATGTTTTTATTATCAAGAAAATAGTGGGTATGGGTAACTCTGAGTAAAAAATATCCTTTTCTTATGGAAAAAATAAGATTACACAATTATATAAAAGTACATCCTGAGTTAATTATATGTCAAGTTTTTGTGAATTAGCATTATTGTTAAAGTTATTGTCTTTAAGAAAAATGTGGGTAGGGTCAATATATGTTTCTTTTTAAAGTAAAATATGAACGACCATTACATCTGTTTCATATGTTTTGAAAGAATGTATATATGTAATTGAAAATTAATCGCTGTTTATATTAAAGTTTAATTTTATGAATACAAACAGTTATAATGTTCAATGACTTGATTAAACCTTTGTTCAGTGAAATGCTGGAGTTAGAAACAGTTGTCTTCTTCAACGACATCTAGAGGGGAATAATGCGTACCCATTTTTGATCATTTGTGATCTACTTTTCAAATATAAAAGTAATTTAAGAACTCTTCTACGACAAGGACAATCACAACTTGACTTCTATGGTGATGTGATTTGGAAACTTCGTAAAGTCTTGGTCATAATCACTTTCATACAATCTTTATTACATTTGTTCAAAAGTGTATCAAAAGAGGTTATGACCCTATCATTTTGCAACGCACTGCATGTTTAGAGGTTGACCCATTTACAGTTTGCCACTATGCTTTCTTTTTTGGTTGTGCGATGACCGGTCAGATTGTGGACACTATAATGACGTCTACCTAAATCCTTATAGGACGGTAGCGTTTGATGTTTGTCTTTAACCTTGTCTTGTCGTATCCATAACGGTGTGTTCTCTTGCTGCTCTGGCTTTTGCAAGTCCCCGAATACTTACTTTGTGGCATCTAGGATTTCGTTATTATATATACATGGCATTTATGTGTTTTACTTATATTGCCTACGAATGCTGTCTTGCTTGTTAGAGATTATAACCTGGCGGGGATATCTTTATTTACACTGTCCCGTTTTTAGGGATGACAGTAGGGTAAGAGTGAGGTTTGGTGCACTTAGACGCTGGTTTAAACCCCCAGCGGCCTGTTTTGCCACTGACAGTTCAAAGATGTACTAGCTCTATTGTCAACTCTTATGTGTTTGTGGTGGTCTTATCTTGCTTTTTATTTATATTTAAAGATGTTCTTTGAATACCGCTTTCGAATATCTACTTTTGTATTACTATTATATAAAAGCTTAAATTTCAATTGAAATTTTTTCCAACACCGCATCCTGTCCCGGACAACCTCCTTAACGGCCGATTCGTAAAAGTAAGTTATTACACGTACAAATGCCCGTTGCACTTTATCTAATTTGAATACCAACTCGTAAATATGTTTAGGCATTTGACACTATGCTGACCTTTTCCATTTTCACACGAGAAAGTTGGTTTGCCATCAACATGGGGATGTAATTTTGCTTTGTTATATATGGTTTCTGACAAAATTTCAAATTATACGAACCATACGTTATAAGAAAAAGTATACATCTTTTATACGAGTATGATTCTGCAAAGAGAAAAGAGGAGTTATAATCGTTCGGAGTGAGAGAAAAGAGGCGATAGGAAATTCTTTTTTATTTTAAAATACAAAGCCAATACAGATTAAAAAAACAATTCAATTAATCAGACAGTCGTTGTTGTGTGTTGTCTGTGTGTGTGTGCGTGCGTGCGTGCTGTGCGCGCGCATGTGTGTGTTTCTGCCTCGTCGTGTTGTTCCTTTTCACATTATCTGTAATATGCAGTTCCGGTATTCCGAAATTGCGGTGTGAAAACAAGATACAATGTATTAATATGATGCTGCTTATTTATTAGACAATAAATGTCAATATTATTATAATTAATACTAGCAAAGTGAAACATTGTAGTGTTTTCTTTTATGAACTTAAGTAAACATGCCTTTATTAAACTGTGTTATTTGTCGAATAATTACCTTGTTTTTGTACAAAAATCGACATAATAATCTCTAGTACTGTAATCTTCAAGAAATAACTTACTAAAATAAACCCCATTCTCATCTTATTTCTTTTCGCTTTTCGGTAAGATAGAGAACATGGGGTTGCAAGTGTTCATGAGATGTAAATTAACGAATGACGGTCTGAGTCGACCGGGTCGGTGGTTGGTGTTTGGTGGTTTGCTTTTGTCATCGAAAAAATATCTAAATATTTTCAAACCTCGCTTTGGTCTTACATTTTCGTTTCGGTAAGATACAGAACATGGGGTATTATTCTTTCACATTCGTCATGAACACATTGTGGCAGGTCTTAAATTGGTTTGTTTTTTTCTTGTTCGTTTGTACCAACTTGTATAAAATAAACATTGCACTGTTTTTAAAAACAAATACATTACTCATATGCTATTTTGCGTAACTTGTTGATAATTAATGAAGAGAAAAAACGTATATTATTGTGTAGAAAAAGAGTCGTTATTTGGTAGATTTAAATAGATATTGTTCCAGTTTTGTTTATTTGTTTGAATTATTTATATATATATTTTATCTAAATTGCCTTCATTACTCATTACTTCTTTTCGAAATGTTACTTCATATCACTTATATTAATTGTTAACTATAATTAGTGTAAGAAATTATGCATAGTATTGCCATATAAAATCACTGGTGCGGGAGTAAACGATGGTGTGTGTATTTTGAACGTGAAGCGTGCACAAATATTTAAGTAGCATCCTCATGTGCCTTTTATAAAGTACAATAATATGTAATACATTGATCATGATAATTCTGCAAAGCTTATTTTAACCAGAAATGTATAATGGCGAAAGTGAAATTGAGTGCCAGATGATTATAAGTATGTGACACACTGTTATCATTAAATGCTGTTTAATATATAAATAATGAGTTGGTGATGTTAGTAACCACATTTTTTTAATTGTAGTTACAATCAAAACACACAATAGTTTTTGATAATTGTCATAACTGTATGTGCACGCACGTCCGTGCATTGCATGCGCGTATCAGTAGGAGGATGTTAATGTACATAATATGTGTAGTGATACTGGTTAAAACATTATTTATTTTTTTAATTTTGATTTTATGGTTTCTACATGTTTTCTTTTGTTTTTGTATTTTGATCTTTTTTTTATTTTTTTATTTTTCCAACATGTAAATAGTGTGACAACATAGCGTGGAGCTCGTCTCTCTTGCAGATTTTTTTTTTTTTTTTTTCTACAATTCTAAATTGATGTCTTACACCATTACCCACTTGTATATTTATTCGATCTACAAAATAATAAATATGTCCTTACTTGTCTACTTTCACGATACCTTATAGAGTGCACTTTTTTCTCTCGGTATTACAATTGCAATTGTTCAATGTTTTTGGGGAGAGTATATATTTACATATAGTTCGTTTTGGTATTGTAGAGTCGATCAAAATATATACGTAAGTGCTTATTTTTTAGAATATAATGTGTTCTATATATAGTATTTTTCATAAACGTAATGCACTAGTAATTATTGTAAATTTTGATGCTCTCGTAAAAGACACACAGTCAATGTGTTTTGAATACAAATGTATTCTTTGTAAAGACTACTTAATCGAACACGTAGGATTACTTTTGATGTACAAGTTTATAAACTGAGTGTTATAGCTAGATGCAGAGTTTATTTGATAAACATTCCATTGGTTATGGGATAACCTCAATGTGATTTTGTAGTTGTTGTATTTTTTTGTTTTTCTAAGCCACTTTGGCTTTTATTTTGAAATTTGTTCTAATTGTTTTTGTATGGTGTATTTCTTCCATAATTTTGTTTCATGGTTGTTGTTGTTGTTGTTGTTGTCGATTTTGTTTCCTTTTTCAGACGAAAAAAGGACTTTGTAGCGATGTGTGTGTTCTATCC
The DNA here is from genome assembly GCA_037043455.1 of Cyrtodaria siliqua. Taxonomy (NCBI): domain Eukaryota; kingdom Metazoa; phylum Mollusca; class Bivalvia; order Adapedonta; family Hiatellidae; genus Cyrtodaria; species Cyrtodaria siliqua. Next base: position 11,350 of record JAWPHD010024195.1, on the reverse strand, counting down.
TTGGTGCTTTATTGATCTTATTTTGTATTTAAGATTGAATCCGAAAGTATTGCTTTCAACGTGTGCTATGTATTGATATGCATATATAATACACTATTACAAACTTAGATGGCGCCCAAATCGTACACCAATACGAGAATACTGAAATGAACATTGTCACCCTTGGTCTCTCCTTCTTATATCTTACTCTGACCTCTCTATATACTCTCTTTTTCAACGACAGACTACTTAGGCGTTAAACTTTTACCGTACTGTTCAATGGTAATACACTGTATTGATATTCAAACACAACCCATACTTGTCATAGCATACATTTTATGATAGTAATAAATGACGGTTACAATATGTACCTTTAATGTTAAGGGAATGGGCGATTGTCGCAAGCGACGACAAATTTGTGAATGGTTAAAGCTAAATAATTACTCAAATTTTTTTTAACAAGAAATCCATTGCGAAGAAAATACATTTAGAACATGGAAAACAGAATGGGGGCATGAAGCATTTTTTAGTGGAAATAGTAGAAATAGTATGGGCGTGGGCATCCGTGTTAACTCGAATTTTTCATACAAAATATTGGAAATTAAAAACATTATAGATGGTAGGATGCAATCATTAACGATCAGCATCGATGAACAAGAATTTCTTATGTTGAATGTGTATGGTCCGAATAACACATCTGATAATATGAAGTTTCTGTCAAGTATTGAAGAGTTTGTCACTTTAAATGCTAGTGATACTTTAATTATTGGTGGGGATTTTAATACTGTGACTGATGTAAGTTTAGACAAGAAAAATGGTAATGTTAACAACAACAAACAATGTCGAGAAAAGATTAATACTATAATAGGAAATAACGATATAAACGATATTTGGAGAATTTTTAACCCCACTACTAGACATTACACGTGGCACTCAAGCCATAAACCCCCAATATTTTGCAGACTCACTAGATTATTTTTTAGTGTCTTCAAATATTATAAATTCTATCTCGGCTTGTAAAATATCTACAGGGCTACGTTCAGATCATTCTCTTGTATATTTTAATTTAAATACGGACAATACACCACGCGGACCTGGGTATTTTAAATTGAACAATAGTGTAATTTTAGAAAAAGAATACCAAATTAAAATTAAACAAACTATACAAGAAATAGTCGATATAAATAAAGATTCAAACCCCAATACTCTTTGGGAAATAGTTAAAGGCACAATCCGTAATGAGACAATTCTATATACATCGCTCAACATAAAAAAGATGAAATAGACAAACTAGAATGAGAATTATCATCAAACCCTCAAACGAAAATACGATTAACACTATTTTAGAAAAAAAAAATCTTTTAGCAAATATTATAGAAAAAAAGACCATTGGTATCATTATTAGAGCAAATAAAGCAGAATGGGTTGAATGGGTTGAATGAGCAGAAAAAAACACAACATATTTCGCAAATCTACAAAGAAAAAATTAGAACGAAAACGTATAAAAGACTAATAAACAACAAAATAGAAATTAAGGACTCTTATAGTATCATGACAGAAACAAAACGATATTATGAACAATTATATAGTAAAATGAATACGAAAATAACAAATACGGATTTTTTTCCCATCGAAAATGAAACTTCATTAAATCAAGAACAACGCGAACTGTGTGAAGGAAATTTAAGAGAGCTAGAATGTTATAATGCTCTAAAAGAAATGAAAAACAACAAAAGTCCGGGTTCGGATGGAATAGCAACAGAGTTTAATAAAATATTTTGGAATGACATTAAACACTTTTATATTAATTCAATTAATTATTCATATGAAAATGGAAATTTAACAGTTATGCAAAAACAAGGCGTTATCACCTTATTACCTAAAAAAGACAACAATGTAACTTCATTGACAAACTGGAGACCTATAAGTTTATTAAACGTGGACTATAAAATTGCTACTAAATGCATTGCAAACCGCATGAAAAAGGTTTTATCTACACTCATAGACAATAGCCAAACAGGATTTTTAAAAGGTAGATACATTGGAGAAAACATAAGAACTATATTTGAGGTTATTGATTATTTGAATGACGAAGACTCTCCAGGACTAATATTGTTTGCGGACTTCGAGAAGGCATTTGATAGCGTCGACCATGAATTTATTATAAAATGTTTAAACTATTTTAACTTTGGACCTTCTTTTATCAATTGGACAAAACCGTTTTATAATGATGCCCAAAGTTGTGTTGTAAATAATGGATACATGTCTGATTTTTTTAAAAATAGATAGAGGAGTTAGGCAGGGATGCCCACTGTCGCCATATCTTTTTATAATAGCAATTGAACTACTATACAATGCTACAAGAAAACATAAGGATATTGTAGGAATAAAAATTAATAATAATGAAATAAAAAATACAGCCTTCGCGGACGATGCTACATTTATTCTAGATGGGTAAAAAACAAACGTTTGAAACATTAGTAAACCTAATCGATAATTTTAGTGAAGAGTCTGGATTAAAATTAAACATAAAAAAATCAATAATACTACGTGACGGTTCATTAAAAGATTCAAATGAAAAATACTGTGAAGAAAAACAATTTGTATAGACTAATGACAAAGCAACAACACTGGGAATTGTTTTTGCAAATGAAAAGGGAAAATGTGAAGAATATAACCTTTATCCAAAAATAGATCAATTTATAACATGCTTAGATCAATGAAAAAAACACAATTTATCTATTCTAGGAAAGACAACGGTAATAAAAACATTTGCTCTACCTAAACTGATATACCCTCTAACTGTTTTGGAGACTCCATCAACAGAATCCTTAAATAGAATAAAAAATAAAACGTATCAATATTTGTGGGAGGGTAAACCAGATAAAATCAATAGGAATACGATTATACAAGACTATACAAATGGTGGTCTAAAAATGATAGATTTGGAATCATTTATTAATTCCACTAAAGCAGGATGGGTCAAAAGACTTGCTAATCCGGATAATCACGGTGATTGGAAGGATATTTACATGAAAGAACTAAATCAGTATGGTGGGGGTATTCTTTTTGAAAGCAATGTGAACGGTAAAGATGCAAAAAACATAATCACACGATCCGCTTTTCTGTCAGAAATAATAAAATCATGGTCTTTAGTAAACTTCAAAAAGAAGACTAGCAGCATTGCAAAAGAGATAATATGGAATAACTCGTACATAAAACATCAAGGACGTACTATTTACTTCAAAACATGGGATAACTTGGGTATTAAATATATTGAACAACTGTATAACCATAGAATTAGAGAATTTTATATATTTGCACATTTGAAAACAATATATAACATACATAATTCTGAATTCCTGAACTAATATACAATTGTTCAAAGCATTCCAAACAAATGGAAACAGAAACTGAAAACAGAAGACAGAACAACACACTGTTGCGAAACCAGCTTACTGAAACAAATAGGAAAACAAAATAGCGCCAACAAATTATTATACAACATTCAAGTGGAACGCATGCAAGCAGAATTACCAATTAAACCTCACCAAAAATGGGAGGAAACTATAACAAACATAAATTGGAAACTCATTCATACCACACCTTTCAGAAGCATTATCGATACAAAACTTAGAATTTTTCAATATAAGTATATAATGAGAATTATACCCACAATTTGTTTTCTATATAGTGGTTATTACATGCAAAATTAGTAACACAAGTCTCTGTGATTTTTGCAATATGCACGTTGAAACAATTGAACATTTGTTTTGGGAATGTACATTTAGTAGAGCTTTTTGGACAGAAATACATAACTTTTTAAACAGCAAAAATATCCCTTTTGCATTGACTTTCCAAATGATTTCATTTGGTATTATTCAAGATAAATCTTATTTAGATATTTTAAATTGTGTTTTAATAATTGCAAAGTATTTTATTTTCAAGAATAAGTATGCGAAAACAATTCCTAGTTTTACATCATTCATCTCATACATACAAAAAATTGAACATTTAGAGCATATTCAAAAGACAAATTGGAATATCACTCAAAAAAATGGGAAGTTTTACGATTAAATACAGAAAATTGACAGTATTCGGTAATAAATGCTCTCTCTCTCTCTCTCTCTCTTTTGCATATATGTATTGAAAGAAATAAAATATTGAAATATAAAAAAAAAAGAAAAAATGAAAAAAAAAAGGAAATTCTTTTAAAACTGTCATAACCATAATGACAAAACACCACAAAATAACAATATTTTTCCATGAATACGTGCAGACCCATTTGTAGAACATAAAGCATTGCTCACAATTGTTGAACGTTTATGTTGGTACAAAGGACGTTCGCATCGCCGACCGTGTTCGTTCATAATAATATAAGTGTCATCGGCAGTAATGAAAATGCATATCAGCGACAATTGATAATCATGTCGGCGACAGTAAGAGTTTATATATTAAACGCATATGGAGTTCATTTCGGCAACTATGTTGTCGATGTAAGCTCTTGTAGTAAACAATGGCAGTGTTTGTCGGCGACACAATAACGATATGAGTTCATGTCGGTGACAATGTTAATTGATGTAATAGATAATGTAAATTAGGTTGGAGGAGATGCAATTAAGGGCACTGCTAACATTTCTCAGCACAGAAATCATTTCTTTTAAGACATATCTGATATCTCCATTGCATTGGGACTTTGCAGAGCTTTTTACAATTAATATGTAATATATTTCCTGTGTTTCCCTTCAATGCCATAATCGAGGCGGTGTCTTAGTGGTAAAGTGTCCAACTCGCATGCGAGAGGTATCGGTTGGATACCCGACAGAGTCACACAAATGATCTAATTGCGAAGTAATTGGATATTTATGCAAAGCGTTTGTTCTCTGTACGCACGGCCTGGACCCCGGTTTATAAACTAATTACGCGCTTCAGTGTTTATAACACAAAACGAATACCACTGGCTTATGAAAACAGCGATGGCGGGCCCCATCATCACCAGGGTTATCTGTAACATATTTCATTTAGGCTCTGTGTTTTACAACAGCCAGTCGGAGTGGAAAATTCTAAAAAGTTTAAAGGTATATTATACCAAAGCGGAATAGTCTATATCAGGCAAGTGCACGCTATATTTTATTCATAGTATTTTGTTAAAATGCCATTGAACGCCATGGTATTGGGACATACGATCCCAAGCTTCTCGATATTTACATGGAGGATGGCATAGATAATCGGTTGAGAGAGGATTTCAAATTAAACAATCCTGGAATATAAGCTTTAACAGAGCAGTGTTTAGTCACCTGTCATAATAAATAGAGGCGTCAAGTGCCCTATTACAGTACGGCGATTAATGATCTGTCTTAAATTGAGGCGATAAGTGCCCTATTGCAGAGTAAGGTTTAGTCAGCATAAAGTTCTCACTCATATACAGAGGCGTACTTAGAGTCCTTATTGCAGAACAATGTCTAGTCCCCTGTCATAAATAGAGGCGTCAAGTGCCCTATTACAGTACAGCAATTTGTCATAAATAGAGGCGTCAAGTGCCCTATTACAGTGCGGCCATTAATGCTTTGTCATAAACAGAGGCTCAAGTGCCCTATTACAGTACAGCAATTTGTCATAAATAGAGGTGTCAAGTGCCCTATTACAGTGCCGCCATTAATGCTCCGTCATAAATAGAGGCGCCAAATGCCCTATTGCAATTACAGTGCAGCAATTTGTAATAAATAGAGGAGGCGTCAAGTGCCCTATTAGGATATACAGCAATTTGTCATATATAGAGGCGTCAAGTGCCCTATAACAGTGCGGCGATTAATGCTCCGTCATAAACAGAGGTGTCAAGTGCCCTATTGCAATTACAGTGCAGCAATTTGTCATAAATAGAGGCGTCAAATGCCCTATTACAGTGCGGCGATTAATGCTCTGTCATAAATAGAGGCGTCAAGTGCCCTATTACACTGCAGTAATTTGTCATAAATAGAGGCGTCAAGTGCCCTATTACAGTACAGCAATTTGTCATAAATAGAAGCGTCAAGTGCCTATTAAAGTGCGGCGATTAATGCTCTGTCATAAATAGAGGCTTCAAGTACCCGTACAGAGAGGCGTCAAGTGCCCTATTGCAGAGTAGTGTTTAGTCAGCATTTAGCCCCCTGTCATAAATAGAGGCGTCAAGTGCCCTATTACAGTGCGGTGATTAATGTTCTGTCATAAATAGAGGCGTCAAGTGCCCTATTGCAACTACAGTGCAGCAACTTGTCATAAATAGAGGCGTCAAGTGCCCTATTACAGTGCGGTGATTAATGCTATGTCATAAGTGCCCTATTATAGTACAGCAATTTGTCATAAATAGAGGCGTCAAGTGCCCTATTACAGTGCGGTGATTAATGCTCTGTCATAAATAGAGGCGTCAAGTGCCCTATTGCAGAGTAGTGTTTAGGCAGCATTTTGGTTCCCACTCATATACAGAGGCGACCATAGAGGCGTCAAGTGCCCTATTGTAGAGAAGTGTTTAGTACCCTGTCGTAAATAGAGGCGTCAATAAGTCCCCTATTACAGTGCAGCAATGAGTGCTCTGTACAGAGCAGCGTTTAGTCACTGTGTGCCAGTGTGTTCTTTTAAACAATACCAATTACCGTACATTTACTTTTCATGGGGTGGGGGGCGTGCATGGACATAAATACACTGGATTCGAAACTGCCTATAGCTTCTTTTTAATTATAGATTTATCCGCCAAATGGTTAGTAAGCTGATTCCATGATTACTCTACGGTATCGAACAGCGTACCAGTTGTTCCTACGCTATGCATGGTGGTACCAGTCATATGGCAAATAGGACGTATTCATTTTTAAAATAATATTTTTCCCAAATCATGTCTCTTCGATTTTAGTTTTGTTTGCGGGGATATCATTATTATTAAAAAAAAATTGGCCCACCTTCTCAAGCCTTTTATCTGCTTCTTTCTTTCGCTTTCTCTCACTCCGTCTTCCGCCAGCTCTGCTTTTGTCCCTCCTACTGGATGGTGATCTGTTTTGACCTACTTTCTGATGGAGCCTCGCTGTACATTCCGTTTCTACGACGACTCTCGCTGTTCACCCGCGGTTCACCTGATGTTTCTCTTTTTTCCTTTGGATTGCTCTGTTTCTGGGATATTGCTGATATGTCATGTCATTGTCTATTGCTGTGAAACAGCCTCCCTATAGTACTCTATGTTACTCAATTCAAGCTACTGTTACACTACTAGGCTACTGGCCATTACATACCTTAGACGTGCCATACGAATAACCAACGAATTTCTGTCTACAGCTTCCCTATCCCTATTCGGTGAACGTCGGCCTAATATCGTCACAAGACAGCAGTAAGCTACTCATGAAGCAAATTTGAGGGCTGAGAAGGTGGATTTTTGCCGAAATGGTGATAAATGATAATCAATAAATTAATGAAACATGAAATGGAAAGACCAGTATCGGGATTTGAACCCACGACCTTCCGCTTGTAGGCCCAGCGCTCTACCACTGGGCTATAGAGGTCTCACGATATCATTATTTACATTGTCGCGTTTTATTTTGATGACATCAAGGTAAAAGTGAGGTTTGGTGCATCCTAGATCCTAGTTTAAACCCTAAGCGACATTTTTGCCACTGTTACAAGGCGGCAGTCCTATTGTTATCACGTGTGTGTTTGTGGTGTCATATGCCTTGCTTATTAACATTGTAAATCGTGTTTGTTTTAATGCGTGTTTTTGGTTGACTGTGTTATGTGAAAGCTACATTTCTTGTTCGACTTTTATAGGTATACAAATTAGAAACTGTAATTGTTTTGCTAGTAAAGTCGCATTGCCCTAGGTGACGCATTGTTGTCACAACACGAAGTTATTGAATCTTGCAATACGATTGGTCAATACATGAAGTATTGTCATGTATTCATCATTTCTATAAAAAATCTCCAACATTTCTTTTGTACATTTATTAATTTCACCGACGATGAGTTTCATTGGACATTCCTAATGTACTATAATGTTGAACTGCGTAGTAATTTTTATACTGCTAGGTCGACTAGAAACCCGGTACCAATATAGTATTTCGCATTTGGTTAGAGAATAGTTCATGGCGGGGATTTCTTTATTTACTCTGTTTTGTTTTATTGTGATGACAGAAGGGTATGTGTGAGGTTTGGTGCACTCTAGAACCTGGTGTAAACCCCAAGCGGCCTTTTTTGCCACTGACCGTTCCAAGACGGTGGCCCTATTGTCAACATTTTTTTGTCTTTGTGACGTCATAGGCCTTTTCTCCTTATTAACATTGCCATTCATGTTTGTCGTTTTGCGTGTTTTGGGGTGTACTGTGTTGTGAAAGCTGCATTTCCTGTTTGACTATTATACTTATTTTGATGTGTTGCTTCATTTGCTGGCTTCAAGAAAATGTATCATGTATTAACTTATGTATATTTTAAAATATGAAAAACAAGTTGCAATTTAAAAACGGTATATAATTTTTTTTAAATAAATGTCTTTTGCACTTATGTTTATTCTCTACCTTCTTTTGTGTAAACATATCTACTGATGAAATATCAGAATATCCTGTCTAGCGAATTATTTTATATTTATATTGAAATCTTTGTAATGCTCTGAATTTAGTGGCTCTGTGGGAACATAGCTCAAGGTATTACTGAATAGTTGTAGTAATAATAGAAAACAAATGTTTAGTAAATGCCTCAGAGGGAAAAAAGAACATATGCCGTATATTCTAACATAACAGTTCTAATTCTAATGTTCACAGAAAACATTTTTGGCATAAAACAAATATCAATCTGTAAAAAAACTTATATCGAAGCTAAAACGTTATATTTCTAACACTTAACAATACATGCAATTGTTATAGCCCAGCACATTTTGCTCTTCATCCGTGCGATTTATTTATGTTGGCACACCAACACTAATATTGTATAATACGCAAGACTTGACTTTTAAAGCGTGAGTGATGTTGATGCACATTCGAATCCTTTTCATATTTCATAAAGAGTTCATGGCAAAGTAGTGGACGAGCATAGCCAAGATTCTATAAACGAGTATAAGAACGTGTCTACAAATATGTCCCACATTTGAAAGGAACGTTCTTTAATCTAGTATGTATATTATATCCTTTATCCAAATATCAGTTATGTGTTCACTATATTCTAGTCGAACGTATTCCCAGAATGCTTTAACGATTTTCGATTAACGATATACCGTAAATTCTATTTCAGTCACTGAATATCTTCGGTCTACTACTCGACTTCTCCCATTATTGTGGTTTAAAGGAGAATGGTTTGCATTTTACTTTGCCACTCATGAGAAACGCCTAATACTTTATTTTTCTGTTTGTATTCGTTGCTTCCAAAAAATTCCCTTTTCAATTTGTATTTTCGCCTATTTTACGTCTAGACAATGATTCTTTCTGATTTAATTGAACTCAATGGTTTATAAATCATGCGAAGTAACGCATTTGATTATTCATTTATTCGGTTGGCCCTACACGATTCCCGCTAAATGAACATGAATTATTGTAATTTGTAAGGTTTAATAAAATTATATTGATATTGAGTCCGAATACTTCTTCGACTGTTTGATTGATTGCACATTTGAATAGGCATATTTAGCTTTAAACTAACAAACTATCGCTTCATCTAGCGTTTTAGTATATTTATTAAAATTGCAATAGACACACGGAATTTACGTAAAGCAACAGATAATCAATATTTCGCACAGCACGTGTTCCCATTTAAAAGAGTATGAGAGTGGACCGTTGGAAACGGCCGAACACGATAAATACGAAATATAATGAGGGAAAAAAGTGTTGCACCCTGGAAATAATACATTTTTGGTTGTATAATCAAGAAACTACATAGACATATTATTTTATTAAACACACATCAAAAACAGTCGAACATCTTAATGACGTAACGAATAAATGAACGTAGATGTCAAGCCCATAAAGTCCCAAACTCTCAGTATATCGTGTATACAGTATTATTTCATCTAAAAAACTTGCTAAACATTTTCCCTCAGTATATTGCAGTCTCGGTTTGATTGAGACTGTATTTTTAAGACGTTAAAGAGGCTCTACCTATATCTGTTTGTCCACTAATTGATATAAACTTTACTTAATTATAAAGAGGCCTATGAAAAAGGTAAATGGCAATAATTTCACCCAATGTAATATGCGTTTTGCTGGGGAAAAACAGGATTGAAAAGATCGGATTTTTGAAATTGTATTCGTAATTGTTATAGACAAGCCGATTGCGGAGATTTTCCGATCTTATTCGTTTACAATTCCGATCGATTCGTTTGCTATCGGAACTGCGCCGAATAGTTTGTAATCGCATTGCGCATGTCCCGCATTGCGCATGTCCGAGAAAATCGTAAAAACTGGTAGTTCTCCGGCAGGAACAAACGGCTGGGCAGCATTTTATTCAAGATATTGTTTTGATCATAATTAATAATTTACAGAACTGGAATACAAACCATGTTTCTTCTTAGAATACTCATAAAATAGCTTTGTATACATATAAATGCATTAATATTGAGTATTTAATATTTTACTTTAAAATTCGCGTAGATATAGGTAGTGCCTCTAAAAGCGGATTTATTTAATTTTCATTACACTGTTACTTATTTTAATCACTCTCGATATGTTCCTGGGTAGAAGCAGACAAATGCAGATAAAGTGTCTTGCTCATGGATACAACACATATGGATATGACGGGGATCGAACCAACGACTTTTGGGGCATGGAAAAAACGCTCGACCACCAGCGCTCCACTATTGGTTTATATATCATACGCAGTCCTTTATACAGTCAAAAAGCATAAATGGGAATACGCATACACACTGCCAGCAAAAATGTATTTAATGTTTATTTCTTTATTTAAGCCAAATATGGCCATGAGCATGTTTAAATAATATACATATCTATACATAATTATCAGTGGTGAGATGAGCAAGAACATAATGCATTTATTAGCAAGTTATAGTATGTAACAAACTACATGAATATTTGTATTTCTCTATTTCCATTACATGCAACAACTCATTCACTTACTTAGGTCTCGTATCCATCCATTCAGCCTTACATTCGTATATTATGTATATGTCACGGCATGTTTTAATAAGTAGACAATAACATTCATATATAGTATGATTTAGCAAGTTGCAGTAAATAAGTAACATGTCCCTTTGTGAGATCTTTCTACAAAGCAGGTATTTATACATATCGAGCTTGTAATATTAAGTTAAAGCAAGTTCCTTGTTTTACTTTAGTATTTATTTATCAGTATTTGTAGTTCAAATGCTTTGTATACGAACAAGGATAACTTTCGGATTTCAGACTCGCATGTGCTA
>JAWPHD010024194.1:0-19932 GCA_037043455.1 Cyrtodaria siliqua | reverse complement strand
GATGCAAACAACACCCTGTTTGATCTCCAACATGGATTCAGGGCCAAGCGATCATGCAGAGACCCAACTTGTCATGCTGATCGAAGAGATATCCCGAAACACCATAGATGGCCGACAAACTGACCTTGCCCTACTGGACCTTCAGCAAGGCCTTCGACAAGGTAAGCCATGATAAACTTCTTCTTAAGCTACATCAATATGGTATCAGGGGTCCATCCTCCAATGGATCAGAGCATTCTTATCAACTCGATAATGACATATTCATGGAAGTACCAGTAACATCCGGAGTACCACAAGGATTAGTACTCGGACCCATCCTATTCCTGGTCTATATAAACGACTACCAGACACTATTAAATCCAAGGTAAGACTCTTTGCCAATGACACAGCTGTTTATCTGGCAGTATCCTCTCTCCAAGACGCTCAAATACTCCAAGAAGACTTGAGACGGTTAGACAATTGGGAAACAATATGGGGACATGGAGTTTAATCCAAGTAAGTGTACTATCATACAAATTACACGATCAAGAAAACCCATCCCATCCCAGTACACCCTACATGATCAAATTCTAGAAACCGTTGAAAGTTCGAAATACCTTGCAGTGGACATAAGCAACAATCTATCATGGAACAACCACATCAGTAGAACAACCACCATCTGCAAACAGGACACTGGGATTTGTAAAGAGGAATATAAGGTCCAAAAATAGAGGTCGCCTACAAAACACTAGTGCGCCCCCTTCTTGAGTATTCTTCCCCTGTCTGGAGCTCCCACATAAAGACAACATAAATAAAATAGAAATGGTCCAAAGAAGAGCAGCCCGATGGACTGTAAATAACTATTCCCAACATAGCTAGTGCCACTGACATGCTAGGTACATTAGGATGGAGGTCCCTTGAAAACAGACGATCAGATGCCAGGTTATGTCTCTTTTTCAAAATAGTCCACTGCCTTGTTGCTGTACCCATGTCCCCGTATGTCATACAGCCGATGAGAATTCCCCGCCAATCCCATCCCTTGCCTTTTATAGACAAATACACACTACTGCTGATTATTACAAGTATTCGTTATTTTCCTTTGCAATCGTACAGTGGAATAGACTACCAGTCGACATTGAAATGCTGCCAGACTTGAACTCGTTCAAACGGGCAGTGTGCTCAGTCACACACTCCATGCCATAGACAGGAAGCTTTGTTTTGTTCTTACTTTTAAAAATCACTTTGTCTTCTTCAGGCTTTTAACATAACACTATCATACTTTTATCTCACTCTCACTTGATTTTAAAACTATTTTATCTTTCTTTTAACTACTCACACTGCGCAGACGCGCACCTGCACATAATCCCCGTGATGGGTGCTGCAGTATCAGTAGATAGAGATTTACCACCACTATTTACATATAAGCCTCCTTCGAATGTAGTTCCCGTAATAAAAAGTAATCCCTCCTTTTTGGATGAAAACGGGCATTATAAGTAGGGGGAAACTGCCCTTTTCTATTCGATGTATAAGAAACGTATTAATAAGTTTTACTGGATCACTGATGAACATTTTCGAAATTTCGACACTATGCTTACACTTTGTGAGCAATGAAAACAGTCAATCAATGAAACAGCTGTACCCTTGACCTGTTTAGTAAACAAACAAGAACTTTCTTACATGTCTTGTGACCCCACCTTTTCCGGTGATTTTTCAAGTGGAAAATTAGTTTTCTATATGAACATTACACGGCTGCATTATCCATACTTGAGTTGAATTTGCAGCATATCTTTAATATGTGACACTTTAAAGGGACACACGGCAATCTTGATTTTTTTAAAAACTCACGGCGTCCCGTTAGTTTTTCTCCTTACTTGCATTCATTCAATCATTAATATTAATTGTTAGAATAGTTCAAAGCAAATTGTTTTTACATATTATTGACTTTTGATAATACTGCACCAATAATATATTTAAAAAATGTGTAGAATAATGAAGGAAACAGAATTCTCAATTTTTTTATTTAATTATATGCAAGCAGTTTTAAAGTCAAAATGATACAGGATTAATAAATCGCTGTACTAATTTTAATGCCTGATATAAAACTCAAGATTGCCATGTGTCCCTTTAACATTGGTGTCTATGGGGAAATATTTAGTGGTATAATACCTAGATAGATAGAAGCGGTTACTTCCGCTTAGCCTGGTTCCCTGGCCTTCCACAGTGCTTTGCACAGGAGCAAAGTGGTGTTGGAGGCCAGGGAACCAGGCTAACTTCCGCTGAAAAAACCCGGAGGTGCAAGCCAAAAAAGGTGCTGCTGCTTCCCAAACACCTGGCTGTCAGTTGGGCACCAGTAAATAATGCACTTTGTTTAATCCTGATTAGTAGCTGGGCACCATGCTGTGCTTTATTTAATCCTGGTGGGTAGCTGGGCACCAGTAAATGGTGTGCTTAACATACTCCTGGTAGGAAGCAGGGCGTCAGTAACTGGCTCCGCTTTGTTTAAGGTTTACCACCACCAATTACATGTAAACCTCCGAGGTGTATCGAATGTAGTTCCTATAATAAAAAGTAATCCCTCCTTTTTCGATGGAAATGGGCATTATAAGTAGGGGAAAACTGCCCATTTCTATTCGATTTTGTGGTTATATGTATAAGAAGCGTATTAATAGGTTTTACTGGATCACTGATGAACATTTTCGAAATTTCGACTCTATGCTTACACTTTGTGAGCAATGAAAACAGTCGATCAATAAAAACAGCTGTACCCTTGAGCTGTTTAGTAATCAAACAAGAACTTTCTTACATGTCTTGTGACCCCACGTTTTCTGGTGATTTTTCAAGTGGAAAAATAGTTTTCTATATGAACATTACACTGCTGCATTATCCATACTTGAGTTGAATTTGCAGCAAATCATTAATATGTGACACTTTAACATTGGTGTCTATGGGGAAAATAATTGGTGCTTTCATACCTATAATTCTGGTAGGTAGCTGGGCACCAGGAAATGTTACGTTTGTATAATCCTGGTAGGTAGCAGGGTACCAGTAACTACTCCGCTTCGTTTAATCCTACATAGTAGTTTACCAGTAAATGCTACGATTTGTATAATCCTGGTAGGTATCAGGGCACCAGTAAATACTGCGAATTACATTATCCTGATAAGTAGCTGGGCACCAGTAAATGCTACGCTTTGGATACTCCTGATAGGTAGCATGACACCAGTAAATGCAACCTCCGCGCAGTGATATTGTAGCCAATAATGCGGGGAGTTTGCAGTAAATTCTGGTACGTAGCATGGCATCAGTAAATGCTGCGCTTTGGATACTCCTGGTAGGTAGCAGGACACCAGTAAATGATGCTCTTGGGATAATTCTTGTACGTAGCAGGGCACCAATAAATGCTGGCTTTACATAATCCTGATAAGTAGCTGGGTACCAGTAAATGCTGCGCTTAACATACTTCTGGTAGGTAGCTGGGCACTAGTAAATGTTGCGCTTTACATAATTCTAGTAGGTAGCTGGGCACTAGTAACATTGAGTGACTTCGATCAGGAACTATAGTAGCCATAGTTTAACTACGGTCAGATCGAATACGCAATGGTTTAACTAGAATGACGTCATCAGTCTAATATAGTTCAACTCACGGCAAGGGGATGGTTGCTCTGGTTCAAACATGACGGACACAATTAACTTTCGCAAATTTGAAACTAACTTTGTTGTATCTTCGGCATTTTCAGACATTTGACTTGAGTTATAAACGTATTATTTGTACGTAGTCAGTTACTGCATACAATTAGTGTATAGTACGAATGATATATTGGAATATATTAGTATATAGTACGAATGGTATATTAGTATACATTAGTATATATTAGTATATAGTACATACTAATGCTGTTAACTTAATAAAGAAATCTTGAGATGAAAGAGTTTTGCAGTTATTTATACACTCATAAATGATCCACAGCATGTATTTGTTATTAAGAAAGAAAGAAAACTGCACATCGAAAATTAGTATCAAAGCCTGTAATAGAAAACTAAAAAAAAAATGAAGAAAATTAATAAATTTCCATTAGAAACGCAGACGAATGCATGAAAATATAAAGATGCTTTTTGAAACTGCACGTTCACGCGTTAGAAATTTACGAGCTAACGTTTTCGGCAAATAGACGGTGTCTTTGATGATAGCTTTCTCGCGGGATTCATTAGCGAATGTTAGGCTCAATTTATGAAAGTAAGAAACCATCGAGTCCATATTATCCATATAAATTGTACTCTCGCGAGAATTCTTAAAGTGCGAGAAGTAATTGAAATTTGTAAGTGCGTAAACAATTTGGATTTGTAAGGTTTCATGCCGGTTATATTGCTGAGACGTATTTTAGTATGATTCTTGTTTGGTTATGTTAATGACTGCCTCGCTTATTAACAGTACCCGTTGAAATACTATCTAAGGTAGAATGACAGTTTTCGTCTTTGTTTGTTTATTTATTAAAAGTGACGGTTGCCACCACGGTTTTCACGCGTTCTTTCCCAGCCAGATTCATCTGTGTTAATTATCGACATATTAAAAAAACTCTATAGTTACCCATTAATATATTCAGTATTCAAAATTGAATCCAGGTACGCCATTCATTCCTCCTTTCTACGCTAAGACCATAATTAAAACTATGTGTGTTTGCCCAAACGCGACGGTCCGAAAAAGTCTGCCCGACTCTAAACTTTTTTCGCCATAAACATTCGATTATTTATGTTTTAGTCGTATCATTTCGGATCCGCATGTTATACGGTCACTCCTTGTAGACGATCCGCATTTTATACGGTCCCTCATTGTCATAGAGACGCTCCTATAGGTTATACTAGCGTAAATGAGTCTCCATTCCCCTTCCATAGTAAAGTTAGAATGTTGACAACCTGTTAAAAACACAAACCTGATTAGAATTCTGGGAAACTTACTTTATCATGTAAATAAACATGTCTGCTGTTAAACATTAACAAGGAAATAGGGGGTTTAGTACCTTCTAAGAAACATTTCTTCAGCTGTATACTAACACCGGGTCAATGGTCAAAGCTATTTTTTACCCCTTGCAATTTCGTACCCTGTCTACTTTCACTCCTGAAATTTATATCAAAAACTGTCAAAAACAGGATGAGCTCCCTTTTCAAATATCAGCAACATGTCCAAAATACAACTACAGCCAAAAATTAACAGGAAATTGCACTAAAAAAGTTTTTAAAGGAAAAAAAAGATCAGCACTCTTTAATACAGAACTAGTTTCGACTGCATCGGGCGAGCACATCCGTGATGAACAAAGTTTCGATAGTACATGTACAGGATTTGAAAACAAGCTTTCGATGAAAATATATGTAAATATTGTTAATCTTCGACGCTTGATTGAAAATACAAACGTCCAAACTCCCCGCAGTGATTACTTCCCCTTTCTGTTACAGTAATGGCTTGTGGCTACAATATTCCTGCGTGGAGGTTGACAAATTTGTGCATTTTTTTTTTATTTGAAACCGGAAACACATGTCTGTATTTTTTTTATTATAGTATTTTTGACAATCCACATTTAGTTCGTCGATAGTTTCCCTCTTTGTTTATTTACTAATTTGGTGTCTTTCTGCTGTTCTGTATATCTTCAATACAAGGTGCATCTGTATCAGCGATATCGGAAACGATATCAGACTTTCGGCAAACTTCAAACGTATTTAGAAGATTTGTCTTAAAAACAAGCAATCACTAATTATTTTCACCATAGACACCAACGTTAAATGTTACACATTAATGATTTACCACGACTTCAACTCCGTATGGATAATGCAGCAGTGTAATTTCCATACAGAACATTTCCACTTGAAAAATCACCAGAAAAGGCGGAGTCACACCACATGTAAGAAAGTTCTTGTTTGTTTACCAAACAGGTCAAGGGTACAGATGTTTTCATTGATAGTTGCTCGCAAAATGTAAGCATAGAGTTGACATTTCGGTAAAGCAACTGGTCCAGACGAAGTTAGCAACCGTATCCTTCGGGAACTTTCCAATGAGTTATCAATTCCTCTTTGTAATTTGTTTAATAAATCTCTAGCTGATGGAAAAGTCCCGAATATTTGGAAGGAAGCTTTTGTGTGTGCCGCTTTCAAGAACGGTGACCCATCATCTGTTAATAACTACCGTCCTATCTCTCTTTTAAGTAGCATTAACAAAGTTTTGGAAATATTAGTCTTTAAACATGTATTTAATTTTCTTCGCGTCAATAGCTTTCTATCGGCTCTGCAGTCTGGCTTCATGCCGGGCGACTCGACCGTAAATCAACTTACTTATCTTTATAATACTTTCTGTCAAGCACTGGATGTTGGTAAAGAAGTAAGAGTTATCTTCTTTGATATAAGCTAGCTTTCGATCGCGTGTGGCGCAAAGCTCTTTTAGCGAAACTTAAATCTGCTGGTATGTCGGATGCACTTATAAACTGGTTTTCCAATTATCTAGGAAATAGACGCCAATGCGTTATAGTTCCTGGTGCTAAATCGGAGTGGATTTCCATAAACGCAGGGGTACCACAAGGCTCTATATTAGGGCCTCTTCTATTTCTAATATATATCAATGACATTGTTACGGATATAGATTCCAACATTCGTCTGTTCGCTGATGACACATCTATATATTATTGTTGACCACGTAAATACCGCTGCCGATATCCTAAATTCCGATATAATAAAAATAACTGACTTGGCGAATAATTGTACTCTCGCGAGAATTCTTAAACGTGCAAGAAGTAATTGACATTTGTAAGTGCGTAAACAATTTGGATTTGTAAGGTTTCATGCCGGTTATATTGCCGAGACGTATTTTAGTATGATTCTTGTTTGGTTATGCTTGGTTTTAACCCTACAAAGACTCTCGTAAATGAAACAAACCTATACATCCACCTTGAAATATGCTTAATCAACAAATACCAGAAGTTACAACTCATAAAATCTGGGCGTGAAGCTTTCAAACGACTGCAGTTGGCATTCCCAAAAGCTAAAGCATGGACCAGAATAAATATAATGAGAAAACTTAAATTCCAACTAGATCGTAAATCTTTAGAAATAATATATATTAGTTTTATAAGGCCCCTGTTAGAATATGCGGATGTTATCTGGGATAACTGCACACTTTATGAAAAACTGGAAAATGATAAAATCCAAAATGAAGCAGCCAGAATTGTAACAGGAGCTACCAAACTTGTATCCTTAAATAATTTGCACACGGAAGTAGACTGGGAAACGCTTGACGCTCGAAGGCGTAAACATAAGCGTGTTCTATTTTATAAAATGAATTATAACTTGGCACCACCGTATCTTACTTCATTAGTTCCTCCTCTAGTAGGAGAAGAGTCTCGATACAGCTTACGAAATGCAAATAATCTTCAAACAATTCATTCTCGAACACAAAATTACTCCGGTTCCTTTTTACCTTCTGTTGTTCGTGAATGAAATTTACACCCGCAGGACGCCAGATCCTTAGAATCTGTCTACCCTTTCAAACGATATCTTACCCATGAAAAACGTCCCCCGAAGTATTACTACACAGGTGACAGGAAAGCACAAATCCTACACACACGTCTCAGAACAAACTGTAGTTCATTAAACCATCACTTGTTTATCAAAAATATAACTGACTCTCCTCTGCACTGTGGTAGTATCGAGAACACAGAGCATTTCTTCTTCACGTGTCCAACCTATCACATTATTCGCTTAGAACTTATTAACTCTCTTTCAAATATATGTACTATCTCAAGTAATATTCTCCTATGTGGTGACCCCAATCTCAGTTACGAAACAAATAAAGTGATCTTCGAAAATGTGCAAAATGTTATATTAAAAAGCAAACGATTTTAAACTGACATAACTTATCAACATCAGTAAATGAACAAGTTAGATGCTGCTGGTACGGATGATTCGCCACTACCCAGTGTCGCCGCCCATATTTCCCTTACACTTTATATATATATATATATATTCACAGTATCCCCAAGATCCGGCACCTTTCATTGTCACTGTCTCAATATAGCTGTGTGTGGTTGAACGCTTAAATGTGGCCCACTCATATGAGCTATAATTGTATGTAAGTATGCGTCTATATGTTAATTGTGCCTCCAGACGAGTGTGTTATGATGTAGAGCTACAGTTCATCAACGTGTGTTGCAGCTACCTTTATTAAGGAGTGAATATATACGCTTGATTTCTGTGTATCTCGTCATAGCTAGGCGCCCTGCCGTAGTTCGTCCGAAGGTTGTCTGTCCTTGGTAGTTCACAAATGTCTCTCCCTATATATATATATATATATATATATATATAATAGTGCGTTTTTTCTTCGCTTTCAAACGTACTTTTCCTTCTAAATCTTGATAACATTTTCCATTGTATAAGAAATATTTTGTTTCTATCTTCTCTTATTGAGTAAAGTATAATAAGTCTACCATTCTAGTGTTACATATAAACATGGTAAGGAAAGGAACTTAATAAGCATTACGCTTCCGTTCCAATCCTTTATTTGTTGTTATTGTATATATGCTTAACTTGAAAATACAATGAATGAAAATATGTTTAAACTAAATTTCGAATATGTTCATCAGTGTTCCAGTAAAACCTATTAATACGCTTCTTATACGTACAACCACAAATCGAATTAGAAATTGTCATTTTACCCCTACTTGTAATGCCCATTTCCATCACAAAAGGAGGGATTACTTTTTTATTATAGGAACTACATTCGACTACACCTCGGATGTTTACAACTACACATCAGAGGTTTCTACACCTCGGAGGTTTACAAGTAATTGGTGGTGGTAAACGTTGAGTTGCCTACCTTTATATTTTCTCTAAGTGACGTAGACTGCTTCACTGGGCATGTCCCGTTTCACTCAAACAAATATTTAAACGCCGTGGAGCAGTCTGCATCCGTAGCGGATGCCATCGGCTACTTTCGCTGTTTTATTTGTTTTATTTACTGAGATTACATACTAAATGGTTGGGTGGGGTGGGGGAAGGGGTCCGTCATCCGTTCGTCCGTCTGTCCGCTTGTCTGTCCCTAAGGAAAGCGTGTTTCATTCAAGGCAGCGGAAGCCGTAGAACTTTAAAATTTCTCAAAAGTTTACAAATACATGACACCAATTAACAATCTCATTAAAATCATATCCTAATTACGTTTTGATACTTTCCGCTACAGGATCTGACAACACTGCCTTGGAGGTCACGTCAGATCGACCTTACATCGAAACAATATTCATGAGAAGTTTAACTAAATTCAACCTCTGAAATCGCACATTTCATATGCAATTCTGTCTTCATGAACTGAACAAACGAAAATCCACATAAAACACATAACGTTAGATCTATATTTGAAAAAAGATAAAAGTCTTCGTGCTTTATTGCTGTGGATTACACGATAAATTCAAAGAAATGCACTAAATGGCATGTTTTACACCAAATCATGGGCGCAGTCATGTGTCTACCGAGATTATTACGATATATATATTTTCGAAATAGTATGTCATAGTACGTCTGGTCCGCTTAGCTCAGTTAATAGCGAAGTCGACTATTGACCCGCGAGTGTAATTTTAGTGTGGGTTCAACCCCACGAATCGGTACATTATTTTGTACCGCTATTGAATTCCGTCAAACAATCTAGTTTTTGTTTTTGTTTCGTAAATATTCAATAATGGTTGGTGTGTTATGTTTGTCAACGCAATTATTTTGTGTTTTATAAGCTAGAAGTTACGGACATTGTCCTAGACTGCTCCACAGCGTTTGACTGAACCGCGACATGCGCAGTGAAGCAGTATATACCGAGCTATTTTGTAGGCTGAAATGTGATTGGCTAATCGTAAGGTCAATTTGACTTGACCTCCAATGCAGTGTTGACAGATCCTTAGTAGTGTATAATATCGTAGCGTGATAAAGGGTCTGATTTTAATGAGATTGCAGCTACTAAAGGAAGGTCAACAAGAAGACCTTTACATACTATACGGTATTAATTGGCAAGTCTAAAGTGTAGCATCCGGATTTACGGGTTCGAATCCCACTAGGAGCTCGACTTGTGAGGAATTGTCGATTCTTACGGATGGCGGGATGTGAACAGTACTGGTTCTACCCAGGAAAAGAGGGTGGTCTGCCTCCACCACACAAGTCGACCGTCATATATAACCTTGCCTGTGTTGAAATGACTAGAACACCATACAAACACATCTAGTTTCTATTTATATCAAATAATAAAAAATTCGTAGACAGTTAAATAACACGTTTTAATATAAAATATGATACACCTGTCTATTATGAGTACTATTGTTATAAACCCGTCCCGATATAACTAATGGTGGATATTTAAAGTGATGTTTTCTTCTTTGAAATTTTGTGAGTAATAATAATAATAATGATAATAATAATAATTATAATAATTATAATAATTATAAAAATAATAATAATAATAATACACATTGTTATAAATGCTATCTGAAGCAGTCGAATTTTGGGTTACGTTGAGCACACCTAATTCTTGTCTGATAGAATAAATGCGCAGATTAAAAAATTTCTGCGCGAATAAGATTTGAGATAAAAACAATAGCTATTTTGAACAATGAAATACTTTGAATTGAGATGTAAACGCATGTTAGATGTAAACACAATAACAGCCACTTAGGCACCTTATTTCTGAGTTTGTCTCCATGACCCACACGTATTTCTTAATATCTGCAACCAACTGAAGGTGCATCATGACCTCCTTTTTTTGCATTTGACCATTTCATTTGCATCGGTTTTCGCGCACAGTGTGACCTATATATGTGTGGACGTGCCGTAAAACATCATTCATTTATTCATTCATTCACGAATTCATGGATTCATTGATTCATGGATTCACGGATTCATGGATTCATGGATTCATTCATTCGTTCGTTCGTTCGTTCGTTCGTTCGTCCGTTCGTTCGTTCGTTCGTTCGTTCGTTCGTTCGTTCGTTCGTTCGTTCGTTCATTCATTCATTACCTCACCCTTGGATGCTTTCTAAAAGCAGCCAACTTGTTTCCAAATCCATGTACAGTCTTGCAGTAATTGCGGCATTTATTTTATTTACAAAATAAAACCCGAATCTTCTCAGTTTGAAAACAGTATCTCATTCATTCTCATCTCTAAAGCATTATTAGATATCCCTATCAGCCTTGATGTGTTTACGATTGAGAAATATCTCTTGTAAACGGTTAATGATCATTTCAATTACGGAATCGCAGGTCCGCTATTGTTTAATCGATAACGATAGCGTTTCGGTGACAAGTTCTGCTGCCTCCGAAATCGTCATTCGTCACCGCTAGATGATGATCCTGGAGTCGGTGACGTGTTTGCGGTCTTAAAACCAAGACAGAAATTGATGATGTTTAGACGCTTTGTCATTTATGACTCGAGAAGTACTTATTTGTTTGAAGATTTGGACATTTATCATCCTAGATTTTGTTTAATTCCAAGCAAGAGGAATTTAATTCACTCAGTGAATAATGATTAAACGTAACTACTAGTATGGGAATCCATTAAATACGGCAGCATAAAACACAGTTTGCGTGTGAAGAAATAGTTTATTTTCCCCTATAATTTAATTTGAATCTTATGCCCAAGACTCAATACAGTTTAATTGTAAAGTATGTCATTATTTTTCCGTAATGTTAATTCTCTGTAATCCATTATTTTTAAAAACTATTATTAAAAGGCATCGACTTTTAAATTTGGAACAAAAGAAGAAAAAACACTGGAATATTGATTTTTGGTTTTAATATTTTTCATAACTTTTTTTGGACTGTATGAACAGTTTGAGTAAGTATTAAACAGCAAAACATCGTCTTCTTCAATAACTTTCAAATCGTGTTACATTGAGTGCCATTTTCCCATGTTGTTTTAATTTGAAACTTTCTGCTGTAATGCATATTAAACCAGCTCTTACGCTGGGACGCTATAAATGGCGACACAACCAGGTGCTAAGGAAACTAGCAGACACCCTCGAAAAAAAAGGGCTAAGAAGAAGAAGAAACTAGCATCCGTTTTGTGAGATCCACTGAAAGGGCTAAAGCAACACAGATGCAAGGATGAATTCTAGATTGAGCTCAGAGCTTGGAAATAAAGATTAACCTGAGCAGAAGGCTATATTATATTTAAAGGGAATGTAGTGACAGCCAAACCATCTTTATTATTGAGAGTTCTGAAAAACTTGAAACTCAAAATCGGATGATAAACAAAGAAGATATGATCATTTGAAGTTTTGAGAACTATGACATCACGGTTCTAAATGACCATATATGGAATATTTATAAATATAAAAATTTACTGATTTATAGAGAAAAAAGGATTTAAAGGATGTAGAGTAGGGATGTAGAGGATGTAGAGGATGTAGGGATGTAGAGGATGTAGAGGATGTAGGGATGTAGGGATGTAGAGGATGTAGAGGATGTAGAGGATGTAGGGATGTAGAGGATGTAGGGATGTAGAGGATGTAGAGGATGTAGAGGATGTAGAGGATGTAGGGATGTAGAGGATGTAGGGATGTAGGGATGTAGAGGATGTAGGGATGTAGAGGATGTAGAGGATGTAGGGATGTAGGGATGTAGAGGATGTAGAGGATGTAGGGATGTAGGGATGTAGAGGATGTAGAGGATGTAGGGATGTAGAGGATGTAGGGATGTAGGGATGTAGAGGATGTAGGGATGTAGGGATGTAGAGGATGTAGAGGATGTAGGGATGTAGGGATGTAGAGGATGCAGAGGATGTAGAGGATGTAGAGGATGTAGGGATGTAGAGGATGTAGGGATGTAGAGGATGTAGAGGATGTAGAGGATGTAGAGGATGTAGAGGATGTAGGGATGTAGAGGATGTAGAGGATGTAGGGATATAGGGATGTAGAGGATGTAGAGGATGTAGAGGATGTAGAGGATGTAGAGGATGTAGGGATGTAGAGGATGTAGAGGATGTAGGGATGTAGGGATGTAGAGGATGTAGAGGATGTAGGGATGTAGAGGATGTAGAGGATATAGGGATGTAGGGATGTAGAGGATGTAGAGGCTGTAGGGATGTAGGGATGTCGAGGATGTAGGGATGTAGAGGATGTAGAGGATTTAGGGATGTAGAGGATGTAGAGGATTTAGGGATGTAGAGGATGTAGAGGATTTAGGGATGTAGAGAATGTAGAGGATGTAGGGATGTAGAGGATGTAGAGGATATAGGGATGTAGAGGATGTAGAGGATGTAGGGATGTAGGGATGTAGGGATGTAGAGGATGTAGGGATGTAGGGATGTAGAGGATGTAGAGGATGTAGAGGATGTAGAGGATGTAGAGGATGTAGGATGTAGAGGATGTAGGGATGTAGAGGATGTAGGGATGTAGAGGATGTAGGGATGTAGAGGATGTAGAGGATGTAGAGGATGTAGGGATGTAGAGGATGTAGGGATGTAGAGGATGTAGAGGATGTAGGGATGTAGAGGATGTAGAGGGTGTAGGGATGTAGGGATGTAGAGGATGTAGGGATGTAGAGGATGTAGAGGATGTAGAGGATGTAGGGATGTAGAGGATGTAGAGGATGTAGGGATGTAGAGAATGTAGAGGATGTAGGGATGTAGAGGATGTAGGGATGTAGAGGATGTAGAGGATGTAGGGATGTAGAGGATGTAGAGGATGTAGGGATGTAGGGATGTAGAGGATGTAGAGGATGTAGGGATGTAGAGGATGTAGAGGATGTAGGGATGTAGGGATGTAGAGGATGTAGAGGCTGTAGGGATGTAGGGATGTCGAGGATGTAGGGATGTAGAGGATGTAGAGGATTTAGGGATGTAGAGGATGTAGAGGATTTAGGGATGTAGAGGATGTAGAGGATTTAGGGATGTAGAGAATGTAGAGGATGTAGGGATGTAGAGGATGTAGGGATGTAGAGGATGTAGAGGATGTAGAGGATGTAGAGGATGTAGAGGATGTAGGGATGTAGAGGATGTAGAGGATGTAGGGATGTAGAGGATGTAGGGATGTAGAGGATGTAGAGGATGTAGGGATGTAGAGGATGTAGAGGATGTAGGGATGTAGAGGATGTAGAGGATGTAGGGATGTAGGGATGTAGAGGATGTAGGGATGTAGAGGATGTAGGGATGTAGAGGATGTAGAGGATGTAGGGATGTAGAGGATGTAGAGGATGTAGGGATGTAGGGATGTAGAGGATGTAGAGGATGTAGGGATGTAGAGGATGTAGAGGATGTAGGGATGTAGGGATGTAGAGGATGTAGGGATGTAGAGGCTGTAGGGATGTAGTGTTGTCGAGGATGTAGGGATGTAGAGGATGTAGGGATGTAGAGGCTGTAGGAATGTAGGGATGTCGAGGATGTAGGGATGTAGAGGATGTAGGGATGTAGAGGATGTAGGGATGTAGAGGATGTAGGGATGTAGAGGCTGTAGGGATGTAGGGATGTCGAGGATGTAGGGATGTAGACTAAGAGGATGTAGAGGATGTAGGGATGTAGAGGATGTAGAGATGTAGGGATGTAGTGATGTAGAGGATGTAGGGATGTAGAGGATGTAGAGGATGTAGGGATGTAGAGGCTGTAGGGATGTAGGGATGTCGAGGATGTAGGGATGTAGAGGATGTAGGGATGTAGAGGCTGTAGGGATGTAGGGATGTCGAGGATGTAGGGATGTAGAGGATGTAGAGGATGTAGGGATGTAGAGGATGTAGAGATGTAGGGATGTAGTGATGTAGAGGATGTAGGGATGTAGAGGATGTAGAGGATGTAGGGATGTAGAGGATGTAGGGATGTAGAGGATGTAGAGGATGTAGGGATGTAGAGGATGTAGAGGATGTAGGGATGTAGAGGATGTAGGGATGTAGGGATGTCGAGGATGTAGGGATGTAGGGATGTCGAGGATGTAGGGATGTAGAGGATGTAGGGATGTAGAGGCTGTAGGGATGTAGGGATGTCGAGGATGTAGGGATGTAGAGGATGTAGAGGATGTAGGGATATAGGGATGTAGAGGATGTAGAGGATGTAGAGGATGTAGAGGATGTAGGGATGTAGAGGATGTAGAGGATATAGGGATGTAGAGGATGTAGAGGATGTAGGGATGTAGGGATGTAGGGATGTAGGGATGTAGAGGATGTAGGGATGTAGAGGATGTAGGGATGTAGGGATGTAGGGATGTAGGGATGTAGAGGATGTAGAGGATGTAGAGGATGTAGAGGATGTAGGGATGTAGAGGATGTAGGGATGTAGAGGATGTAGGGATGTAGGGATGTAGGGGATGTAGAGGATGTAGAGGATGTAGGGATGTAGAGGATGTAGAGGATGTAGAGGATGTAGGGATGTAGAGGATGTAGACGATGTAGGGATGTAGAGGATGTAGGGATGTAGAGGATGTAGAGGATGTAGGGATGTAGGGATGTAGAGGATGTAGGGATGTAGAGGATGTAGAGGATGTAGAGGATGTAGGGATGTAGAGGATGTAGAGGATGTAGGGATGTAGAGAATGTAGAGGATGTAGGGATGTAGAGGATGTAGGGATGTAGAGGATGTAGAGGATGTAGGGATGTAGAGGATGTAGAGGATGTAGGGATGTAGGGATGTAGAGGATGTAGAGGATGTAGGGATGTAGAGGATGTAGAGGATGTAGGGATGTAGGGATGTAGGGATGTAGAGGATGTAGAGGCTGTAGGGATGTAGGGATGTCGAGGATGTAGGGATGTAGAGGATGTAGAGGATTTAGGGATGTAGAGGATGTAGAGGATTTAGGGATGTAGAGGATGTAGAGGATTTAGGGATGTAGAGAATGTAGAGGATGTAGGGATGTAGAGGATGTAGGGATGTAGAGGATGTAGAGGATGTAGAGGATGTAGGGATGTAGAGGATGTAGAGGATGTAGGGATGTAGAGGATGTAGGGATGTAGAGAATGTAGAGGATGTAGGGATGTAGAGGATGTAGAGGATGTAGGGATGTAGAGGATGTAGAGGATGTAGGGATGTAGAGGATGTAGGGATGTAGAGGATGTAGGGATGTAGAGGATGTAGAGGATGTAGGGATGTAGAGGATGTAGAGGATGTAGGGATGTAGGGATGTAGAGGATGTAGAGGATGTAGGGATGTAGAGGATGTAGGGATGTAAGGATGTAGAGGATGTAGGGATGTAGAGGCTGTAGGGATGTAGGGTTGTCGAGGATGTAGGGATGTAGAGGATGTAGGGATGTAGAGGCTGTAGGGATGTAGGGATGTCGAGGATGTAGGATGTAGAGGATGTAGGGATGTAGAGGATGTAGGGATGTAGAGGATGTAGGGATGTAGAGGCTGTAGAGGATGTAGGGATGTCGAGGATGTAGGGATGTAGAGGATGTAGAGGATGTAGAGATGTAGAGGATGTAGAGATGTAGGGATGTAGTGATGTAGAGGATGTAGGGATGTAGAGGATGTAGAGGATGTAGGGATGTAGAGGATGTAGGGATGTAGAGGATGTAGAGGATGTAGGGATGTAGAGGATGTAGAGGATGTAGGGATGTAGAGGATGTAGGGATGTAGGGATGTCGAGGATGTAGGGATGTAGGGATGTCGAGGAAGTAGGGATGTAGAGGATGTAGGGATGTAGAGGCTGTAGGGATGTAGGGATGTCGAGGATGTAGGGATGTAGAGGATGTAGGGATGTAGAGGATGTAGGGATGTAGAGGATGTAGGGATGTAGGGATGTCGAGGATGTAGGGATGTAGAGGATGTAGGGATGTAGGGATGTAGAGGATGTAGGGATGTAGAGGATGTAGGGATGTAGGGATGTAGGGATGTAGAGGATGTAGGGATGTAGAGGCTGTAGGGATGTAGGGATGTCGAGGATGTAGGGATGTAGAGGATGTAGGGATGTAGAGGATGTAGGGATGTAGGGATGTAGATGATGTAGAGGATGTAGGGATGTAGAGGATGTAGAGGATGTAGGGATGTAGGGATGTCGAGGATGTAGGGATGTAGAGGATGTAGGGATGTAGAGGATGTAGAGGATGTAGGGATGTAGAGGATGTAGAGGATGTAGGGATGTAGAGGATGTAGAGGATGTAGGGATGTAGAGGATGTAGGGATGTAGAGGATGTAGAGGATGTAGGGATGTAGAGGATGTAGAGGATGTAGAGGATTTAGGGATGTAGAGGATTTAGGATGTAGAGGATGTAGAGGATGTAGGGATGTAGAGGATGTAGAGGATGTAGAGGATGTAGAGGATGTAGGGATATTGGGATGTAGGGATGTAGAGGATGTAGAGGATGTAGGGATGTTGGGATGTAGGGATGTAGAGGATGTAGAGGATGTAGGGATGTAGAGGATGTAGGGATGTTGGGATGTAGGGATGTAGAGGATGTAGAGGATGTAGGGATGTAGAGGATGTAGAGGATGTAGGGATGTAGAGGATGTAGAGGATGTAGGGATGTAGAGGATGTAGAGGATGTAGGGATGTAGGGATGTAGAGGATGTAGAGGATGTAGGGATGTAGAGGATGTAGAGGATGTAGGGATGTAGGGATGTAGAGGATGTAGGGATGTAGAGGCTGTAGGGATGTAGGGATGTCGAGGATGTAGGGATGTAGAGGATGTAGGGATGTCGAGGATGTAGGGATGTAGAGGATGTAGGGATGTAGAGGATGTAGGGATGTAGAGGATGTAGAGGATGTAGGGATGTAGAGGATGTAGAGGATGTAGGGATGTAGAGGATGTAGGGATGTAGAGGATGTAGAGGATGTAGGGATGTAGCGTGTAGAGGATGTAGAGGATGTAGAGGATGTAGAGGATGTAGAGGATGTAGAGGATGTAGGGATGTAGGATGTAGAGGATGTAGAGGATGTAGAGGATATGTAGAGGATGTAGGGATGTAGGGATGTAGAGGATGTAGAGGATGTAGAGGATGTAGGGATGTAGAGGATGTAGAGGATGTAGGGATGTAGGGATGTCGAGGATGTAGGGATGTAGAGGATGTAGGGATGTAGAGGATGTAGAGGATGTAGGGATGTAGAGGATGTAGAGGATGTAGGATGTAGAGGATGTAGGGATGTAGGGATGTAGAGGATGTAGGGATGTAGAGGATGTAGGGATGTAGGGATGTCGAGGATGTAGGGATGTAGAGGATGTAGGGATGTAGGGATGTCGAGGATGTAGGGATGTAGAGGATGTAGGGATGTAGAGGATGTAGAGGATGTAGGGATGTAGAGGATGTAGGGATGTAGAGGATGTAGAGGATGTAGGGATGTAGAGGATGTAGAGGATTTAGGGATGTAGAGGATGTAGAGGATTTAGGGATGTAGAGGATGTAGAGGATGTAGGGATGTAGAGGATGTAGAGGATGTAGAGGATGTAGAGGATGTAGGGATGTAGGGATGTAGGGATGTAGAGGATGTAGAGGATGTAGGGATGTTGAGGATGTAGGGATGTAGAGGATGTAGAGGATGTAGGGATGTAGAGGATGTAGGGATGTTGGGATGTAGGGATGTAGAGGATGTAGAGGATGTAGGGATGTAGAGGATGTAGAGGATGTAGGGATGTAGAGGATGTAGAGGATGTAGGGATGTAGAGGATGTAGAGGATAAAGGGATGTAGGGATGTAGAGGATGTAGAGGATGTAGGGATGTAGAGGATGTAGAGGATGTAGGGATGTAGGGATGTAGAGGATGTAGGGATGTAGAGGCTGTAGGGATGTAGGGATGTAGAGGATGTAGGGATGTAGAGGATGTAGGATGTAGAGGATGTAGGGATGTAGAGGATGTAGGGATGTAGAGGATGTAGGGATGTAGAGGATGTAGAGGATGTCAGGGATGTAGAGGATGTAGAGGATGTAGGGATGTAGAGGATGTAGGGATGTAGAGGATGTAGAGGATGTAGGGATGTAGAGGATGTAGAGGATGTAGAGGATGTAGAGGATGTAGAGATGTAGAGGATGTAGAGGATGTAGGGATGTAGAGGATGTAGATGATGTAGAGGATATGTAGAGGATGTAGGGATGTAGGGATGTAGAGGATGTAGAGGATGTAGAGGATGTAGAGTATGTAGAGGATGTAGAGGATGTAGGGATGTAGAGGATGTAGAGGATGTAGAGGATGTAGAGCATGTAGAGGATATAGGGATGTAGAGGATGTAGAGGATGGAGAGGATGTAGGGATGTAGAGGATGTAGAGGATGTAGGGAGGTAGAGGATGTAGAGGATGTAGAGGATGTAGGGATGTAGAGGATGTAGAGGATGTAGAGGATGTAGAGGATGTAGAGGATGTAGAGGATGTAGGGTGGATGTAGGGATGTAGAGGATGTAGAGGATGTAGAGGATGTAGAGGATGTAGTGGATGTAGGGATGTAGGAGGATGTAGAGGATGTAGGGATGTAGAGGTGTAGAGGATGTAGAGGATGTAGAGGATGTAGAGGATGTAGGGATGTAGGGATGTAGAGGATGTAGAGGATGTAGGGATGTAGAGGATGTAGGGATGTAGAGGATGTAGAGGATGTAGAGGATGTAGGTGGTAGGGATGTAGAGGATGTAGAGGATGTAGGGATGTAGGGATGTAGGGATGTAGAGGATGGTAGAGGATGTAGAGGATGTAGAGGATGTAGGATGTAGAGGATGTAGAGGGATGTAGAGGATGTAGAGGATGTAGGGATGTAGAGGATGTAGAGGATGTAGAGGATGTAGGGATGTAGGGATGTAGGGATGTAGAGGATGTAGGGATGTAGGGATGTAGGGATGTAGGGAGGGATGTAGAGGATGTAGAGGATGTAGAGGATGTAGAGGATGTAGAGGATGTAGAGGATGTAGAGGATGTAGGGATGTAGAGGATGTAGAGGATGTAGAGGATGTAGAGGATGTAGGGATGTAGAGGATGTAGGGATGTAGGGATGTAGGGATGGAGGATGAGGGATGTAGGGATGTAGAGGATGTAGAGGATGAGGTTAGAG